>JAUZND010039656.1:0-21279 GCA_034780555.1 Coelogynopora nodosa
AATAAATAATAGATTATATGTATGTACAACATAAATTTAACATTGGGGCCGACTACTTATGCGCCACCCTGTATATTTAGTCAACTTCTCGGGTCTTAATAAAAGGTGTTTATTTCAATTGCTGGTGAAAAATTATTTTGTCATTTTTTAGCACAATTAAGATAACAAAACAGTATGACTCTTGACTTGTCAACAAATAAAACACTTAAATAATTGTTATCTAATCAAAAAATCCAGGATACATTTGTTATGCAAAACAGCGATGAATAGTTTCATTGGAAGCTAAAAAACTTATTTTTATAATTAATATATAAAAAATTAATTTAATTAATTTATAATTCAAATAGTTCCAAAATTATTTTGCACTCTTGCCATTTTAGTCAAAATTTGTCCGACTCTCTCTCTGAAAGATGTGGAACCATCTTTCAGTGAAAACTCTGGAAGAACACGAATATCTAATGAAACTCTTAATGGGTATCATGCTACTTCATTATTTCTGAAAAGGCATAATGACAAAATTCCAAACTGCCAAACTGCCTATCACTCCAGCAGTAGGCTACTGAAAGTTGTGAAGAATGCTAGATATGTGTACATGCATTGAAATCAGAAAAAAAATTCAACTCTACTGTTCAATTTGCCTAGAATGCAGTTTCCACAAATGTTGATAATCCCAATTTGAAGTTATTTGAAACTGAAGCAGATACACTCAGAATTGAATAAATGATAATTTTACAGGAGGTAATACAGAAAAAGATTTCAATATCGTGTGAATGCGACCCTAATGCAATTCTTGAAAAAAATGAAAAACTCAAAACATAATCAATTGAATAACAGAAGTCAGAAAATGTTAAGCTGGGAAGTCTATTCACAGTGTTAGCAAGAAGAAAAAGTAGAGATACTATAAATATTTCATAAGTGAAAGTAATTTTTTAAAATCTGAATAATGATATTAGTATTAGTGATATATCAGTATGATACCATATTATTATGGATCGTATTAGTGTATATTGTTATTGTGTTAACGTAGCTACATACTTTTTATACATATTGATATTATGTACAACACTATTATAACAACACTATTGTGTAATTCTGACTTACTGTAGATATATTAGATACTATATTATAATATATTCGTTAGATATTATAATGCAACTATGTGTCTATTTAAATATTTAATCAGTTATTGTTATGCTTAGGAAAACTTAAATTGTCCTAATCATACTTAAGATAAACATATTATTATTATTTATAATAATATATAACATAATGTTTCTACAATATATAGTTTGTTATATAAAAGAATAACCCAATGATCATAGTGAACTTTCATAAAATGTTCGATTTCGTGATATCCTTGTGACTTATTATTATATTATTGTGTTATAGCTACTATGCTTTCATATTCTATTTCTAATACTTACCTAATGAAGATACCTTACCATTTTTTAATAATTATATCTTTATATTGCCCGTTTTATATGAATATTAATGTTCACTAAAATTATATACTTATTTGAATCAAATAAATATAGTTTTTTTATGGATTATATGGACAAATTCATATTTGATTGATATTTTTATTAAAAAACAATATTTACTTTTCTGTTTTATTGAAATCCTACTCATAAAGAAGTGAAATTTTAATTTTATCGTTGTGACTTTGTAATTAGTGTATTATTCGTATCCTTAATGTTGATCTTTAAATACATTTTCAATTGCAAAGGTCTGCTATATGTTTACTCCATATAAATTTCAATTAGACAACATGATTGACAAAAAACTTAGGTAGGGTTGTAAGAAGAATTTTATTACAAAAAATTGTTACTAGAATTGAATGTATCAACTTGTTACAATGGGGGACCATCCCTGCATTCCCTTAACATGTTCCCCTTTGTCTCATCTAAAGTGAAAATGCGCGACGTTACATTGTCAGTATTGAACCCCCGACCCCCATCCCTAAAAGATCACTCGTATGGTGGCCTTCAACGCGGATGAAGACGAGGACCTTCAGCGCAACTTCACCGACGTGATTCTGAAGATCCACAACGAGCAGACCCGAGCTGTCGTTCTATATGCCAAGAAGAATTTCGCCGAGAAGGTGTTTGAGGCAGCCCGTGGGTTAGGTATGTTGGGTCAAGACTGGGTCTGGATCGTGACCGAGCAGGCGCTCACCGCTGACAATGTGCCTCAAGGTGAGTATCTATCTGCTTTAGTCTCTTCCTCACAGCCTGGCTTGTACGTTTTACTCACATAACCTCTAACGGTAATTCAAACATAAAATTATACCGAAACATATCTTCCAATCTCAAACACTAATCAATTCAACGAGGAGGAAGACGAGACTCTGCTGGAGTGCATGCTAGTTTTAGGGATGTGGTGGAACCCATGGAAGTGGAAGGGTAAAATGGACGTTGGTAGAGCCGCGGTTAGTATCTATGGTCACTCGACCTGTTCCACTATTCTCACCATCAGCGATAAAATAACAAAATAATTAAACAAAATAGTTGCCAAAAATGTCGAAAGTGTTATTAATTCAGTGGTGGCGCGAAATTAGAGCGAGATAGCAAGGTTCGTTTTTAACCCGAGTACAAGCGAATTAACTTCAGTTCTGACACCTACGAGGCGAAGTGGACCCCCGAAGTAAGCAACATGCCAAAAATATTAAGTTTAATCGCTATACTTTTCTTAGTCATTAACTGTGGCAGGACTCCATGTGAAGAAAGTGTCGAAAAGGGTACTCTAACTCAAGGGATGCGGTGTTCTAACCACCTTCTCAAATAAGCACTAAGGATGGAAACTCGGCCTCTTGAAAAGGCATTCGAGAAGAGTATTATGGACCTTATTTAGAAGCCTTGGCTTGCGTGATTATTTCTGAAGCTTTTCGGGAGAGCTTATATTTCAGTACTCCGTTTTTAACAGGTTATCAGACATGAACACCACCATTATTTGGGATCTACGATTGGAAACCAATGTCTTATCTTATAGGACTACAAAAACTGATTAACGATGGAGTGGGAGAAATCCATGAGACTCACCAGATACATTTATAGACGAAAATCGGTGTAAAACGCTATCTGATTTAAGGTCAGGATCAAAGTTAGACGACAACCTTTTGAAATCTACTCAAATTTCTGGAATATGGAATTTGGGTGATCACTGACAATGCTACGCTAGATTGGAAAGGCGTTACCAACAGCCCACTAAAACAGTTACTTGTAATTATAGAGAAGAGAGTTTCTAAAGGTCGGAGTTAGACTTCTTCTCAATTAATGGCTATCCGAATAAAATAAATGTCTATAAAATCACGCTATGATTTGGGAGACAAAGATTTATATTCTTTACTGGTTACAATTCGACACAAGAACAACAACAACCGGCAGTGATTGGGGAAGGCGATTTTCCAGCTCATATGAGACTGGTTCATAGCCTAGGCCATCGCTAAAAAGACTTAGTCATTATGTAATGTACTTACTGCACTATCCTCTTTTGAACACCTCATGGATTGATAAATAAAAACAAGTTATGGTCACTTGTGAGCAATATAAAGAAATACCACTAATTTTGACTAACCATGATTTCGCCTTTAAGCAAAATCGTCAGCCAATTATAGGCTACAACAATCAAACACAAAACATATAGCCATATAAATGAGAGAAACATTACAAAGAAATATAAATCGATACAGTCTGAACACAGACTGTAGCACACAGTAGAATCTATAATATCAACAGATAACAAACTAAAAAACTAATTTTATACACGAAAGCGGAAAAAAACTAATTAATTTACGTTACAGAATTGTGGAGGTTGTTTAAATTTACAAGGATAGAAGCTGTTATTAAGGTTTACAACATTGGTTTTGTTTACAAATAACAAGTATAATAAGTAAGCACTAAGCACAGAGCCTGTACAAGCAGCAGAGAGACAGAGCACTACCAGTTTCGAGCTATTCAGCTCTTATCAGGTACACTAGTCTCCTGGCTAATGACTGGATTGCAAGTAGTATTTATTATAACCCAAAAAAGCAATTTGAATGGAATAACAAAAACTATGAACTAAGAATAAACTAAGGCAGATTCAAATTTTTAAAAGATTGAAACACTTTTCCTGATTTTATGGATTTACATTTAAAAATGAGGAAAGTGTTTTTAATATGAGGAGAATGACCAATTGAGAGAATAGTTTGAAAAGCCATTATCGTTTTTTAAATGTAAAACATTTGATTTTTGTTTTTATATTTTCAATTTTAAATCTTTGCCTGTTTCACTTATATTTGAATTTGAATACATATAATTTGAAATTGTTATATTATGTGTTGAAAAAATTATGTGTTGGAAAGATTTTATAAGCAGTCAAGAAAAGGCATTTAGAAAATTAAGAAAATTAGAAAATCGATTTTATTAATACGCGGATTGTGAAAAGATTTACGAGACAGAAACAAGGCTTTGTTGAGGATGACATTAAGGTAGCCTAGCTTTCTAAATAAGACACAGATGAATTACAGATTTTTAGAGTGCGGAGAAAAAGAATTTGAACTACTTTTAATTTTATGCTGGGGAAAGAAAAATCATGGAGGTACTGTTAGTCATGGAGGTACTGTTAGTAGGTTTGCTATAATTTTTTTAATAATGGAAAAATCGAGTTAGCTAATCAGAACATCTAAAAAAGAAAATACTATTATCAGATTTTAATTTTAAAATACAAATAATTATTAGAAATCATTAAGATAAATAAAACATCGTCTACGTAACGGAGCCAAAGTTGAGGTTGAACTTTAACAAAACGGGGAAACACTTCAAGTTTGATATTTTCAAGAAAGATATTGGCTAAAATTGGGAATAGAGGTTTTTTCATAGAGAACTCCATTTCTTCGTAAACATGCCGCTCCATTTATCAACATAAAATGGGAACTTTGCTCAATTGTCCTAATACTTGTCGCAACATTAATGCCAAAGTTAAACCATTCAAATCTTTCAATTTGAAATTAAAAATTATCATTAATAAATATTCTGCGTTGTTTAAATACTCGTATTAATGAACTTTATGTTTCTGTTATAAACAAAGAATTTTTTTCAAAACAACTAGTAATATCTCCATCTCATAGGACCATTCTGCTTATTAGAGACTTCATTACTTCTCATCTTTATAAATATAATATTTTCTTTATTAACTGTTTTATAGCCTTATCTGCTAAATATTAAATTAAACCCTCCTAAGATTAAAAACAAAAATCATCGTCGATGTTCTTTTAATTTCATTTGACCAATTAAGCTATGGAAAAGGTTCTAAATATCGTGAAAGTTAACCTATTAATTTGAAGCATTTTAATAATACACTTCTTGTAAACTTAAATAATGGTATAAAAAGGGTCTAAAAAGAAAAGATAAATGCTAATATTTTCAATGACTGGCTTAAATCTGTTAATTCTAGTATTTCTAATAAAATGAAATATAATATGAAATATAAATCAATAAATAACCATTGCATAATAATCTATGTATATCACTTAATTCTACAATAATAAGTCTGAACTTGAATTGTACCAGTGGACAAAGCTTAGATAATTTTGCTTTTATTTGTAAACAGTTTTATATTAATATTCTCAAAACAGAACTTAGTCTGTCCAATAAAATAATACCAATAGGACTGCTAATGAGATTATTAAAGATCACATTTTTTTCTATAAATACTCTTTTGGCCTACATACAAAAGATGATGGGAATATTCCATACCTTTATTGGACTGATAAGTTACATAAAAATCCTTATAAATCTAGATTCAACAACTACTAATCTTGTTTCTCATGTTTCTTTAGCACTTCAATGTATAAAAACTTATTATAAAAAATATTACAAAATCTATTTCTTTAGAATTTGTTAATAAAATTAAAGGCATTGCTGCTGTAAATATTACAATTTTTTATTTTAGCGTTTTATACACCAGCGAACTTTAAAAAAAAAATTACACTGATTTAACTAAAGTAATCATTAAAATATTTGATCATACCCAAAAGTTATACATTAATGTTAATCTTGTCATTGAGTTAATTATTTTTAATTCTTATATTCAGTTTGGTACTTTTAATTATAAACAGATTAAAGGTATCCCAATAAGCTGAAATGCAAGTCCACTTATTGCAGACCTTTATCTTTCTTGGAAAGAGTTCATCTTTATTATTAAACTTGAAACTCTTAGTCCTCAGTTAGCCCTCGAAGTTTCAAATAATTTTCGTTATATTGATGATATAGCAACTCCTAATGTTCAGGATTTTCTTAAAATTTCCAGTGACATCTACCAATCAGAACTGGTTTTATAACAAAGTAGCCTATATCCAATAAATAATGTACATGACACTTTTTTAGATATTGATGTTAAAGTTTTCAATAACATTTTTATTTTAAAAATCTGCAATAAAGTTTATGATTTTAACTTTGATGTTATTTCCTTTCCTTTTCCTTTATATATCTTCATGCATCTTTGATAAACTGATTTCTCGTGGTTTTAGTAAAAATAATCTCATTAAAAAACTGAGGTCTTTTATTTTATCTTATCCAAATTTAGTCAAACAATATACACTTGATGGTGATAATAGCTTTTTTAAAGATTGCCTAAATTATAAGCCAAAAACAAATAAAATGTAAACTTCTGCTTGTCCTGAGCTTGCCATACCTAACAATTGTGCTACTCTCATTAGTTCCAATAACCATTTACCTCTTGGCCTTGTAAATGTAGGTAATTCTTGTTACTTGACATCACTTCAGTTTCTTATATGTTCATTAATAGTGATATTAATTTTTTTTATTCTCTATTAACACTTCTAATAACAGATTCAACAGCTACTTACAACTTAAAAATTGTTTATCTTCCTTAGAACCTTTCTTTGACAATTCTAACCAGCAGGATGCTCATGCAGCTTTTTTTACATCTCTGTAATTTAATTGATAATACTAACATATAAGCTAACGATGCTCCTGCATTTATTTTTGCTGGGCTTAACAAACTGTACTATAAATGTCAAACTTGTTTTAATACCAATTTTACTTATAATTTTTTTTATTATTAAAATATTTCATAAAAATATAATAGTTCTTTTAAACCAATTATTTGTTACATCACAAAATATTGCCAATATTGTTTTATAGCTAAACTATAAACAACATACACAGAATACAGCAGTAGGCCTACACCACCATCCTGTTATTTTGTGCACTTTGCTTAATCGATTTGTTATCACTCGATCTGGAAAGAGTTAGTAAATGTGCATAGTCAGTATGTTGTTCACCTTATTTTCTTTAAATAATTGTAATTATTCTATTTTTGCTATTATTTGTCATGTAGGGACATCTACCAGTAATGGTCTCTACAGTACATTGTATATGTAAAAGCTGGTAATACTTGGTTCAAATGTGATGATAATATAATTTTGGTATGGTCTTTTATAACTTAATTGATTAGGTTTTAAACTACGGGAATAGGGATGGTTGTGCGCACATAAATCGGTAAACTGCCGCTGAGGGTCTAAAGTCCCGCACCATTCTGCCGCGATAAGGTAAAACGTCGTATCTGCATATTTCACAATTTCTAGAAAACGGGTGTTTGTGTTTTGCTTTCTCTTAGGAAAAAACACAATTTATTTTAGATTAATCAAACATATTTATATAGATGATATATACTAATGTATTTATTAAGACTAAAATAATTTTAAAATGTTCTCAAGTTATCGGTTTTTCAGATACCACGTTTTACCTTGTTCTTTTCTTACTACACTATTCTCATGCACTATGGTAAGGACGTTATATCTGCAAATGTTATCTCTTGTTAAAATATAAAGCTAACTTTGTAATCACTGTTATTTATAACCAGATAGTATTGCACATCTGTTTGTATGATTTGTGATGCTACAAATGTTAATTTCGTACTGTATGGACAATAACGTTTTACAGTATAAACAACAGGTTATTATAATAAACAGTTTTCTTATTAGGATGTTTAAAGATCTTTTACACAAGCAGTGGGCATTCTATCCAGAATATACGGCGATCAGGTGGCATTAAGGCACACAACTTAGCTACGATTTCATCATTTTTTCTTTTGATATGCCTCTGGCAACTTCGAGTGACTGGATCAGGACTCTGTACGCTATACGAATGTTTCAGTACCCAAAAAGACTTGTATGATAAATCTGTGACGCTCCTTCCAATGCACCTTTTCATTCCAACGATGTACTTCAATAGCAGCCATCTTGTTCAGATAAGGACGTTTGTCACCCCCCATCTTCAGATTGTGCAGACTAACTTCGTTTGTCCACTCTAGTATGTCGCAGACTTCCCATGATTTGACTTATATTAAAACTTGCTTAAAGATGAGGAGGTTTTTAAAGTATTTAAAGTCTTAACATTTTCCCCTCCATTCTTAATACCTTTTCAATGTGCCATGGATACTATCACCTGCATTAAACATACGACCGACTTCAAGAAATCGGATTATGATTCGCTTCGATGATATTTCTTTTCTATTAACTGCATGCAGTAACATTGTCACCAGTTCCCAAATTCTTATTTTGGCAGTACAGTTATGAGCTCAGATAGTGATTTCCGGGGCATCGTAGTTATGCATAAGAAAGGGTCATAAGCTACAGGTCACCTCAGGTGCATCTCGACCAGATAATCCCTCGTGCCAAACAGTACTGAAGTTAGATCGCTTGTCTAAGCCTGCCGACCAGACGACTCGTGAATGTGCATCGTTTTTATTAATCCAATCTTGGAAGTAAAATCACCTTCTGCATATCCACCGCCACCTTAATGTGTTTCTTTTCAATTGCGGTGTCTTGATCCTTCTCGTATTCAGTTCGAGTTTCACGATAGCGTTCTGTGTGTTTCTTGTACTCGATGCAATGTAAGCTGATTCGTTTTGTCAGTCAGTGTTTACATGTAGCTTATGTTCGGCACAGAGTTCACATTCCTCATTGCCCAAAGAGGTAAATGAAATATTTATATTTGACAGCTCCCGACGATAAATTGCGAGCTTACTGTATTGTCTGGATGTTTTATGTTGTAATCTTCTACTATATATACTTTCTTAAAACTATGTCTGATGATAGGTAACGCCTAAGAGTTGCATATTCACGCCGGTAGTGGGGCATACATGAACGAAATGATTCAATATGTTTGTTTGTACCATTGACAAATCAACCTTATTCGGAAGAGTATATCGGCCATGACGATCTAAAGGGGTCTGTTGAATGTGTTTTGTCGATGCTGCTTGTTCGTCATTTATGTCCTTCTCAGTAACAGAATTTATGAGGGCAGACTAATGGATTGGTCATTGTTTTCCTTAAAACCAAAAGTTTTCCTTAACACCCTGGTGTGTTCATGGATACTAGTTTCTAAACGATATTCAAAATATAAAAGATTGACGAGGTGCTTCGCAAGACCGTCTCTTCTTAACCTGAATTACATTGGCTCGAATCCATAATTTTCGCATCTCAGGAGTATGTTGCCAATAAATGTCATGAATGACCTACCGCTGACTACCTTGAACAATTTTATTGCATTTGAATTTACAGTTATCGGAACAACTAGCAAATACGTTCCAATTAATGTTTTAGTCGTATTCCTGTTTTTGAACGGCTGTGCAGCAACGCTTATTGCGAATAGCTGGTGTAGGATGTAGAGGAATACATCTCCGTAGCTCGAAGGATGAGTTGAAGAAGGAACTATTCTTATGTGCTCTCTACAACTAGGTTCCTTGTGGTCCAAGCAAAGAAAGTTGTTGCAAATATGTCAGGTGATATAAATATTGTCTAAATTACACATTATATATTTTTCTCTATACTTATAATTAACGACACTAAATAAACAATGCTATACTAAACACACAAATAACAGATGCACTCAGTTGTGCAGATACGACGTTTTAACTTATCGTGTTTGCCTGATTTGTAGTCATGGGCACATACGGAAAGATAAAAATACTTATAAATGGCCGATTATGGCCAACATTTATTAAACACTATAAAGATCTAGAATCTGTTTCTAGCTCAATTTTGACAAAAATGGAGATACGGCGTTTTACTTTTCGCGGCAGCATTGTTTAGTCATCTTTTCTTCCCTTTTTTATTATAAATATCAGTTGTAACACGCGTTTTCTATTTGATCCGGCCTGTCCTTGATTATTTTTCTGCTTTTTAGATTTGACATAGACTGTCTTTTAAATATACAGGTTTAACTTGCCATTTTTTCACTCTAGGCCTGTTTTACATACAAACAGTATGTACATACTTTATTTACATATATATTATATATATATATATTACATACAGTATTTACATACTTGTACAGTAGAGTACAAGCTATGTTTCGATCGTATATTTTTTTATAAGTCATATTTATGGTTTGATGATAACTCATTCCTTTTGTTTGGCCTTTCTGGAGTTTAGTCATGAATGTTAGTTTTTCTTTTAAACCATTATGATATTATTATAACATTTTGTTTCTTATTTGACCGTCGCTTTGATAAATTCTGGTTCGTTTTAAAAAAATATTTGTTATGTTGAAGATTTGAATAAAATGTATCCATTTACTATTAAAGGTCTCATCTTATCATTTCATTATTTTTACCTTATTTAAAATACTCTTATGGTCTTCCTAAATTCACAAGCCTAATCTCCCTCTTCGCCTTATTATGTTAGGTAATCACCGATCTAGTGGAAAAAATAAGTGGACTTAGTTCTAAAAATGGTTAATTTATTTCTTTTGGTGCGGCCTTTTAATAGTGTGCCTTTTAGGGCCAATTTAAGGTTTTTTTGCATATTAAATTACCTAGTTTAAAAATTTTCAATTTCCGGATTCAATACCGGACTCTTGCTAGTCTCTAAAAATAAATTTTTAACTTTAATGGTCATGTTTACGAAGAAAAATATCGGTTTCTCTGTGGGAAATACTATATCCCTAGTTTAAATCTTTCTTGAAGATATCGAATTTGTAATGCTCCCCTGTTTTGTTGGACGTTTTAAATTTAAAAACTGATAATGGCTTTTCAAACCATTCTCTCACTTGATCATTTTCCTTATTTTAAAAACGCTTCCTTCATTTTTAATTATAACTACATAAAATCCAGAAATATATTTAAATCTGCCTTTATATCTGTCAACAAACCCAATGTTATAAAGTGAAACCTTAATAACGGCTTCTAACCTCTCCATTAAAATTTATGTAAACTCTTCAATTCTGTAACGCAAAAATTATTATTTTTTCCGCTTTCATACAAATTTTTTCAGTTTGTTATCTGTTGATATTATAGATTCTACTGTGTGCTACAGTCTGTGTTTAGACTGTATCAATTTATATTTCTTTGTAATGTTTTTCTCATATATTATGGTTATGTGTTTGATTGTTGTAGCCTATAATTGGCTGACGATTTTTGATACTATGTATTAATTTAATAACTTTTGTAACTTTAATTATACAATGACTATGCCTTCTTGCTTAAAGGCGAACGTTCGGTTTGTGTAAATTTTAATAAAACTTTTAATTTTTAGTGTTGGTTCTCCAAGTCACATAAAGACCAAATCATTGAGCTTAATTGAGCTTTCGGTGCGTTCCGGGTCATTGCGACTTTTCTAGCAATGATTTATCGTACTGAGAGACGAATTACTGTTACATACTACAGCGTGTTCAACTGCATGTTTGGAATATAATTTAACAGTGCAACATTGCAATTTATTTTGTTTTGATATTATAGTATTTAACTTATAGTTTTATTTAGAAACTTTTTGTTTTTGCTTAGGTTTACACGTTTTCTATTTCACGTTATTCTATGTTATTATACTCTCTTTGAAGTATCACAGATATATTAAGTCGAAGAGCGAACTAAATCGTATAATCTATAGAATATCGAATTCGTGTTATATGTTTCAGGTGTAATTGGTGTTCAGCTGGCTCTAGCTGATGAGGCCGCGCATGTGGTAGACGCAGTTAACGTGGCCACTAGTGGAATACGAGCTGCCTATGAGAATGATAGAACAGTTATGGCCCATGTCAAGAGTCCTGACTCATGCAATGTTGACCCCAGTAAAGTAACCGTCAGATACGGGCGTGGAAGGTACAAGAAATATGCGGAATGGCTTCCCCAAGGTGAAATTATTTACAAGTAAGTTAATTTGGTTTGCCGAAAAAAATTAAGAATATTGCAGACAACATTTTTATAGTTTACACAATAATTATATTAAACTTATTTAATAATATGTATTACGTTGCCAGCACACCACATTCTTAAATTTTCCTATTTTTATTATTATTATAATGTGTATTTCTTATTTACTAATTTTCTTATAATTTGTTGTAAGTTTAAATTTACTTTTTATATTTATATATTTTTTATATGTTTAATTTAAGCTCTTTAAGTTTTAGTAAATAATATAAAAACTATATGGATATAATTTCATAGTCATACACTGTAGTATGATTAGCTCAGAGACTTATTTTACAGTGTTACAATGAACTCACGTGTTCTACCTATCTCAATAAGCACCTAGGTCAAACATACAACACATTTGCACATCATCTAGAATATCATTCATTATTATGATATAAACTCAATTTATAGACAAACGTTAATTTCACTAATTGGTTGACCTTACCATTATTTTAAAGATAGAATAGATCTTCGTATCATACAAAAACAGCCCAAAACTATTCTATGAAAAATTATTTAATTAATATACTCCATTTATTTTGAAATATTATGGTTAATATTTTTTATAGAAATAGAATTTTTGTTTTTAATAATATGCATATTACCTTAATGAATTATGAATTTTGTCTCAAATAATAATTATAATTCTGTCCTTTTTTCTTTCCCTTTTCTTTAAAATATATATATTTCTACCACAACGTTTTTCAGAAAATTGCTGTCATTAGTACTCTTTTGATCAATGAGGAATAAATGTTGTTGTTTATTTGTTACTGAATCAAAATGTTTTAGATACGTTTAATATTCTTTACTCTAGTTGACTATTCGATCGACAATTTTCTGCCAAAGAATTACATACTTCGATGCCGGTAACAGACCAGTGCAATTTGATGAAATAAAGTCTGGCGGTTAGTAGCTTATAGGAAACAGAATTATCCCTATTCTGACAGTCGTGTGAACGGAAAATGAAAATCAATGTTTTAGTTTTCAAATCTTCTTTTTTTCGTCTCCTTTATTTTCTGATCTTCGTCACTCCGGCATTCCTGTGTAAAATCTTCCAGTGTTATTTTTTAATTCGAATGTGAAGCAAGTTGATCAACCGCGTCTTGTATGTTTAATTTGGGTTGTAAAAGAATTAAAAGATGCTCATTACCAGGCCAGTGTAGTATGCTTAATTTATAATATGAACACTATATATGGTACTTCATTAATTAAACTATTTGTTAAACGCACTATATTAAGCATATATATAAATGCTATATTATTTATAATGAATGTTTAAATTTGATTTAAGATAAAAGTAATATGAAAAATGTTTGAAAATTATATGGCGCAATATTTTATATAATTTCGATGGAAAGTGTTTGTGTAATTATTATTAAGCTATTCCAACTAATATCAAATAAAAATTAACGAGTAAACTACTAAACATGTATTTATAGTTTGATCGCATTTTGGATTTTTTACATTTTTACCTCAGCCTGGTTATTTCATATTAATTACATGTTAATAACATTAGTACAGCTACAAAGTAATATAATTGTAGTATGCGCGGTATAATATTCACGTTATTATTTTGGCATTTTTAATAAGGTAGTACTTCATTAACTGTACTTACAGATACGTTTGTGAAATTGATAACAATGCAATATAATTTGTTAATTACATTTTCTACATCATTTTCTATTAAATCGTATACCTAATAATGGAAATGCAATATATAGATAATGGATTAAACATTGATTTTTCAATATTTTATAATGTTTTATTATAATTTATTTGAAGAAGTGATGTAGGTATTCAACTAACTATTTACATTTAATTTACAAAGGTATATTTATTTTATTTGGATTTCATTTGAGGTTAATTTTGCAGAGATTTGTTCAAGGAGTAATATTGAATATATAATATTTTATAATATTTATAATGTTAGGCTTTTATTACTATAATTTTGTTTTCTAAATATTTCCATGCAAATTTTGCCTTATCCAGTTTTTTATGATGGTGATGCATCAAACACAGATACATTTTACATAGAGCAGAATCAGAGAGTAATAAAGAGGGAATACAGTTACAATTATTATTATTTGGGTTATCGGCTTTAATTTGCGAATGTAATATCTTTAATGTGCTTTAAATTAGAAATATTGGTGTAGAATCAATTGAAAGACAATAATCTTAAGTGTAAAATAATTATTGGTCATTTTTTTGGAATAAAATTATAAGGATTGTAAATGAATAATACTATTAGATAAATATAAATGTGCTAAAATTACATATCTAAAAGTTCTAAAATACTCAACTATGTAAACTGTTTTACTTTAAAAACTTGCGTGAATATAAAACAATATTTTTGGAAAAAACAAAGATTTTTTGTAAATTGTTTTATAACAATGTCAAGTTTTAAGACAGTGTCTGACAAAATCACATTTCTTATATATTATTATTATACATTATTTCTTATGATTATTCATTTTAATGGCTTCAATAAATGTGAGCATTATGGGGACTTTTCTAATATTTTAAACGAATGTTGCTTTATATACTTCTGTTTGTTTGGTGCCAATTTATATGACAGCTTTTTGATAGTTTTGTAGATGTGGGGAAGCTTTTATACATAATAGCATATGGATTTTTGGCACATACATATACGATTTCAAGCAATATTTTTACCAATAGACCACTAAACAATTTCTCTATGGCCGTTAATACTTCAAAATGGAGTCTCAAAATGGACTCCATATTAATCCCCATTCTATTTTATTAGTTTAATAAATTGCCAAATTAAATGTTTGGAGTAGTCATAATTATACTCTACTTAGTCATAATTTATGTTGAAATAAACATGATCAGACATTTCTGCAAATGTTATTATATTTATTAATTATACTAGTTTATATACAGGGTATAGCGCATAAGTTGTTTGACCCATTTATACAAAAAGATGACTACGAGAATGTGTTGAAGCAAGTGGTGAACATTTTGAACATTTACTTTAGTTTCTACAGACTTCATATGATGTTGACTTATATATTTTAACATAATATATAACATTTGATTGGTTGTGTTTGAATAAAAATCTAATTGTGCAAATATAATATTTTTTGTTTTGTATAAATGGGTCAAGCAACTTATGCGCCACCCTGTATATTTATTAATTTGTATAATTTAAAATATTATACAATCTTTTTATGTATGATTAAAAATAATGTATTTACTATAGCTAATTACTTTTTCCATTTCTATGTGCTAAAACAGGACTAATACTAGCAATTTATAGAACTGTAAAGTCGACCATTGTATATGTCTACAGTACATCGTATTTGGAACAATCAATATATGTACTTGAATGATTAATTAGAGTTACTACAAATATTATCATCAATTTTTTATTAATATTGTCACACTCCTTATATTATTTGGCTTTGTCGGGGTTCCCAGTCAAATTGATCACTCATATCCTGGTTATATTTTGGTAGGCAAATTTTACACCCTACCCTCTCCTTTCGTCTAAATAGTTTTCCAAAAGCGCCTGGTGAGGTTAGAGTTAACTGTGTAACTTTGAAAATGAAGTATGAATGTCTAAATTAATGACATAACCTGTAAATTATTGTAATTTTACTAAATCAATAAGCAGCTCAACGAAATTATGATTAACCGTTTAGACTATTAGTAACATCGACCTGATGAGGCTAGGCGATATATTTAATCAAATATATTAACTCTATAGCTTCAATATGTATTATTTTATTAGTATAAATTAGCAGTTATTATATTCGATTAAAATACTATTTAGTTATTATAGTTTCAAAATGTAGAATTTGTCTATAGACAATTTACGATAATATATAATTATAGAATAATCTATAATTTCATTGTTTAGTTAAACATTAATTATAACGATCATATATTGGAAGAAATAATTGAAAATTCACACATTACATAATTTTATTGAAAATTTTCTTAACACAAATTATATATTATGGCTTGTTTATCATATTATCTTTATATAAATATATTAAAATTTAACATGCAATATTTTGGCTAATTTTTATATTTCACCACTTATGCGTAATAATGAATAAAAACTTGTTTGTTAGCTACAATTAAGGCTAAAATTTCGGGAAAATCTATTAAATATTTTTTTAATATAAAACATGTATTAAATAAAATATGTGTTTTTCTCCCCAACATTCAGGTTTTCTCATCTATGTAAATCAGAAGGCTTTATCGATTGGTTTAGTTTTGTATGGAGCGCTACTTGATTTATTTATTAGAAGAAAAAGTCGTGTCGATTTTAACTATCTCATTTCTCTTATTTTATAATCTCATAAACGTAAACCTACAGTAGGCAACATAATATGGTCTATACAGTATGATATGTAAATCTTTCAAAACATTTTAGTTATAGGAACATTATAGATATCAGTTAGTATTATAAAAGTAAATTAATTAGTAGATATTCATTGATAATTATGTTCTTTTCGTCTGCTTTTCTTTGTTATTACTTTTGTAATTATTGTTTTAATTGAAAATGTGCATTTAATAACCTAAAACGACATTTTCCTTTCATAGAAAAAAAGTTTTAAAAATGAAGGGTTTATTAATACGATTTTTCTATATGGACAAGCTGCAAATACGATTCTTCGTTGCTAAACTGTTTTATATAATTAGCAATATTATATAGAATTTATTTATAATATATATACTACTCACTTGACGAATTAAACAACAGTTTCGCCAATTTTTCTTTAATTTTCAGTTGCGCATTCTTTATAAATATGTTTGAGGCATATTTGAAATGAATGGAGAAAATGCATTACGGGCATGATATTAAAAAGGAAATATGATACAGAATTTATTTTTAATATTTAGAATATTGAAATATTTTCTTATGTTTAACATTTTTTCATATGGATTTTTCATAATACATAAAACATAATGCCATCACAAAATATGTTTTGTTCTATATAAAATAATAATAAATATTCTTATTGTATTCACATACAAAAATTGCAACATGGAACGTGAGAACAAAGACGAATTACTACTGCTTACACTTGAATTGCATCGTGTAAAAATGGATATTGTTAGAACATCTGAAATGCGACTTATTGGCAAAGGACATTTCTCAACAGAGATGGATACACGGTCTACTACCCTGTAAATGATACCAAAAGAATCCATGTTGTAGCTTTCATTCTCTTACCGGATCGAGGCAAGACAGTTTTTGGGATATAACCCTGTAAACGAACGTTTGATTTCCATCAGAATTCTGTGGATGATAGTATCTCCAAAAAAAGTATGATGAGCTGCACGAACTACTCGACAAAATACCCAGAAAAGATGTAACCATCGTTATGGGTGACTTTAATGCAAAGGTTGGCAATAACAATACTGTAATTGGTGTAATGGCCCCCTATAATGGTATTGGTGACTGCATGGACTCGGTGATTAAAACAAAGCAGGTGAAAAACTGGTTGTACTTTTGCATCTCAAGTGATCCTGTCATAACGAATACCTTATTCAAACAGCATCCGAGAAACCTTTATACCTAGACTTTGCCTATGGTAAAACAAGGAATCAGATTGACTATTAAATCATGATCAGAAAGCGTTGTCGATCGAATATTTCGAACACTAAAACCTATCCTGGCGTAGACTGCGAATCAGACCATCAGCTATGTATAAGCAATATGAAACTCAAATTGAAAGAACTGGAACGACAACCAATGATCACGCGTTATCTTATGATCTGACCAAAATCCCAGATAAGTACAAAGTTAAGATTAAGAATCATTTTCAACTGCTATTCGAACAAGAAGAGGGAAAAAATGCACAAGAACTTTGGTGTAAAATAATAACCGCTATCATCGAAACAGCCAAAATGAGTTAAACAAGTGCAAATCAATGAAATCGGCCCAATGGATCTCAAATAATAGACTAGAAATAGTGGACAAACGAAGTAAACTGAAAGCCACGCGTACTACAGATAAAACCGCAATCCGGACAGTTAGCAGAAGCATCGATATACAAATGAGAGAAGACAATCAGATATTCTGCAACCAGCAGTGCATGGAACTTGAGTAAAACAGTATTTAGAATAAATCGAAGGATCTTTTTGCAACTGTCAAAAAGTTGACCAACAAGAAATCGACGCGACTAAACATGGTGAAGGCAGAAGATGGTACAATACTGACCGAGGGTGATGAGATCAAGACACGCCTCGTATTCTCCATTGCACTGTATGACTGAGAGCTAGACCTTAACACAGGATGAAAAATCGAAGATCAACGTATTCGAGATGTGGTGCTGACTAAGTATGCTTAGAATATTATTGAAAGAAAGGAAAACAAAGGAATATGTCCTTGAAAAGGTGAAATAGCCTACTAGCTTACTTAACATCATTCATCAGTGGAAATGTAAATATTTTAGGTACATAACAAGATGTGATGGAGACAATCTGCAGAAGAGGATAATGGAGGGCATGATAGACGGAACAGGTAGTAGAGGAAGAAATGGGTAGATGGAGTAAAAACAGTAATGGGCAGGATGCAGGAGCTGAAACTACTGACATTGAATCGGATGACGTGGAGGTCTACCACCAAGGGACCGCACACGTTCTGATGGATTAACGACGATGATTCACATTGAAACTTAAACTGTTTAAAATCTCCAGATAGTCAAATTTCGTAGACTTATTTATGATGTTCAATTAATACACTCAATAATAGACTAATCACTACTGATAGAGATTTTGTTAGAATTTGTTTGTGGTAGATATTGACCCGCCTATGTGCATAATATGTTATCATAAAAAATGTTTTTTGTAATTGTTATTTGTAAAACTTACAAAACAAATATCTGAAAAATGAGTGACGAAATTAATTTTTGGTATTTTAATAACTTAATAAACTTATAATAACTTTTAATAACTTATCGTTCACTTATTGCTGAAATAGTCAACTTATCAAACATGCTTACTTTGACTCTTAATACATGGTGAAACCCAGTCGGTTGGTCTGACTTCGAACTTCTTCCCCTGTTGTCTAGGAACATGACAGAAGTTGTTATTCAGAACGGTCGCACCGGGAGAGTCGCATTCGACCGGAAAGGGGACCGCGTGCTCCCCGTCTACAATATCGTCAACGTCCAGTATGATAGTAACAACAAGACGGCACTGGTGTCTGTTGGCAAATATGGCATTCAACAGGTCGGTGGCATCAGTCTTACCATCTCCCTGCCTTACATCGAGTGGTGTGATTGCATTCTATTTATAGGGGTTTCAGGATTCGCTTTTATTTTTTTCAACATCTAAATTATGTCATTAAATAAAATTTGTGGTTATACGGCGAGATAATGCCATGACATTCATTACAGATAATTTAGGATAACATGATTGATTCTGAGCTAGTAACTACTACTTCTTTTAATTTTATAGAATTGTCTTTGAGAACATTATTTACTGTTAAAAGAACATTTTTTATTGTTAGGAGAATATTAATTGTTTACCAGGGTGGCCGCGCGGCGTGAACTTAATTCAGTTATGCTTGAATTTGAAAATTTTGCTTAAATAAATTTCAATTTTGACCATTTTCCTAAAATATAATTGAATATAATGTACTTTTAACAGTATAGGTAAAAATGTTATCCTTATTTTTATAAAATTATAAAAAGCTTTTTACTTGAAAAACATACCTACATACCTGATTAAAAAATATTTATACTTCAATTGTACCTGAATATACTTGAATGTTTTCCTAAAAAAATAGCCATCCTGGTTAACTGTCCTTTCCGAAAATAGGATGGCTTTTTCTTACTTTTAATTTCTCTAGGAAATGTGATATACTCTGGTCAAATTGTGGATTATATACAAATGACTTATTATAATTATAAGATAGATAATAATTGGTTTAGTCGCAGTTTTGTATCGAATAATCTAAAATGTTATGGATTTTTGTAATATTACTCCATAAATCAGTGCTAAAGAATTAAATACATCTTTAACAAAGTAATTTAAAGTGATAATATTAAAAGGTGCGAATTTGTGAGATGTATGTATATATTATACTTTTAGCTATACTATCGTAAGTGAGGGTGATAATTTATTATATCCCAGTACCGTTAGTGTGATGAAATTGAAATGAAATTCGCTGATTAAACCTGGTCTGCCGTAAAATGTATCATTTTAAGCATTGGATCAATGGTCAAAATGTCCCTCTTTGGTGGTTATTTTTCGGCATCCAAGTTCGACTTTATTGTTTTAATATTCATTAATATTTAATTATGATACACAATGAATAAGTCATAATGTAATAATTATTCATTTTTATCGAAATAACAAAAAATACTTGTGGGAAGAGTATTGTGACAAAATGTCTGTTTGTAAAAAGAAAATATATAACTTATCATATAACTACTTTACAAATCTATTTCAATCACCATAACGTAGTTATCTTAATAAGATGTTTAATGAAACCATTAAGTCCCATTAATTTTACACGGGAAATTTAGTTGGACAACCAAACAATTTCCCATGTTAGTGAATCGGCAAATTAGTCGGCAAAAGTTACACACTTTTAACTTTACTTTTCAAGTCAATTTTTTCTAACAAACATTTTTGATTGGCTAATTATTTGTTTAATTAATGTACTTAAACAATTTATATAAATATAATAGTCGATATTTAAGTGCATACGATACTTATCCACCATCTTTGTTTTCTTATTACTGAATGTTTTATATATGTTCCAGCACGTACTATGATATAAATAGAGTAATACACTTTTATTTAATAAAAGTAATAACAAATATATATCATTTTTAATGTATGTTTCATAAATCTAACACACGTTTTGATTGTTTTTTAACACGCACTTTATATATTACGAAATGATTCACTATAAATTTTAGCACTTTATAGATGCTCCTAAATACCGATTATGAAGTGAAGCCGTAAATAGTATTCGTCATCAATAATATACTATTGGTATATTCATTTTTTTTTAAATTC
The DNA here is from genome assembly GCA_034780555.1 of Coelogynopora nodosa. Taxonomy (NCBI): domain Eukaryota; kingdom Metazoa; phylum Platyhelminthes; order Proseriata; family Coelogynoporidae; genus Coelogynopora; species Coelogynopora nodosa. The sequence continues at coordinate 21,208 of JAUZND010039656.1, forward strand.
CCCATTAAAAAATACGTAGCTTGAAAAATACCTACTTTGAGAATTAACCCATGGAAAAATAAATCATTTTGG
>JAUZND010039667.1:0-44482 GCA_034780555.1 Coelogynopora nodosa
CAAAAATCATGATACCTATGAATGCGTGCCCGCGTCTTGTGCATACTACAACATATTAAATTCATTCTTTAACTGAATCCTAACAATTTGTATGCCTTTGTTCATTTGTCATTAGAATTTACTATATTAGGTCTATATATTGTGACCTCATCATAAAAAGTATAATTATCTGACAGTTCTAATTTTCATCTAAATTCGGTATATATTTGCATTTAAATATATCGTCAAATGCAAATTCACATATTAATTAATTCTACATGTGCATGATTAGCATATTTAACTAAATATTTGAATCTTTATTTTAATAAATTTAATAAAACGAAAGTAATTTTAAATGCGCGCTTCGATTTAGACACGAGCAGGGACATGTCTAGAATCAGATACGTAACCTACATATTTTCTATGGCAACGCTTACCGATTCCGACTTTTCGAACGACTGATTCTTTAAAAGCAAGTCTGGAGTCGGAACCGATTTTACTTTTCGAAAACGCTCTATAATAACTGATTACACATCATTCATACACACACGTTCCTGCACATAAAGGGAAGAGTGAGAGATGGCACGTCAGTAACACAGACTGTATGCATTGGTCGTGAACAAAAATTAGCTACCTTCATACTTATCTGCCCAATCTGTATGTGATATCGTGCTGAAGTGGTTAAACAGATATAGTTAATGGCCTGTTCATATAAATAGACATATCTCTATAGAGCCATAATAACACGTGGTATTTCGTCGCGTCGCGCTTAGTTCGAACTAAAAAATATATTTTGGCGCGCGGCGCTCCGTCGTGTTTCGTCACGTCGCGCTTGGTGGGTATAGACCTTAAGGTAAAGTATTTCTATTGGTATTACCGCTACCTACATATAAGACAGAACTCTGGTATATTTCGTTCCATCAGTTGGATATTAGTTAATATTAATACGTATATGTTATGGTTAAAAACGGTAGTTAAATTTTTAGATTTATAAAAATAAATTAATAAAATGAGTATAATAATAATTTGTTTACTTAAAAAATGAATGAGCGCCATTTATATTATATAACAGTAGTATAGCTTTCAACTTATAATAGGCCTATTATGTATGGTATTTATAAATATATTTCACTATTGCCATTATTCACTGTTTATTCATTGATTTAAAATTTGTAAATAGCATTATATATATGCAACAAAATTTTACAGTCATATCGGCACATTCTAAAATGAGCATCCTTTCAAATAACCTCGATATATTTAATTACAGCGATAGAGAAAGTTGTACTGACTGCGGTGTTCAGTACACTTAACTAAGTATAATCAGACTTACAATAAGTACTGCTGAAAAGTAATGTTGAAAAGAGAAAATATCTTGTGTTTATATCGCGACGATAAGAGGGGGGTGAAAAGGGGAAGAAGTGTTAAATTTTTCGGGAGACACTTCTCGTGTTACTCTCTTAAGCTGCAGTACTTGAGCGAGATTTACCTTTCCCCACCTATAGCGGTTGCCGGTTACCCTCACTTGTGGTGACTGTATTATACCATAGGCAGGTTGAGGTGAAGTAAACTCCCTCTTTTAAATTAATATTAAACCGGATATAGGTGTCTATGGGGAACAAAAGATGAGAGAGCGAGAGAGTGCGACAATAAATGAAAATTTGGCGAACAGATACGCCGGATTGCATAACCTGCTCTACTCAATTGTGGCGGTATGCAAAATCGTAGTTTTGAATGGTTTGACTATCATCTAGTATACTATGGAATCTGCTAACCTCACTACTTTTATTTATATTATGAATATCATTCGATTTATCGATAGGTATTAACTTATTTATACTGAACTAGGCCTATACGGTGTTTTAACTGTCTACTGCGAGTTCCTATATACCTTTCATTTTAAAATAGTTAATATTATAACGCCGCGTGTTCTTATTTTACATAAGCGGCGCTTATCGCTCTGTATTGTTCGTGTTGTTTTGCCCACGATGATAATTTCTTCAATTAATAATTTATTTTTATTAAAATATATTTACTATATTTTACATTATTGAGCATATAAATAATGTCGCACTTAGGTACTCATTTCTGATAAACTTCAAAATTTTATATTAAATATTAATTGATAAACTATTTACAATTGATCATTCATGATAAAATTCTATTTTTACGCAGGACGACCTAATCAACCATTAGAAGTAAGAGTGGACTGCAGTAGATCAATTCATACCAAGAGGGCCAACCTGTCATGGCAGACAGGTTCCAGCAACAATGCACCAATTATCGATTATCTCGTAGAGTATTCCAGCCAATACGAACGTGACGCGTGGTATTCCGCCGAGGTCTCCGCAGTCAATAGGAGCTCTCTAGGCCAGCCAATGACAACACAGGCTGAGATTCGACTACGGCCACATATCAGCTATCAATTCCGAGTGAGAGCCAAAAATCGTGTTGGTGTGTCTGACGCCAGTCCACCGAGTGATCAATCCTGTCAAATCCCGGCGGAACCTCCGACTGAAAATCCGAGGCAACTTCGTGTTTACGGAACTAAACCAGACAATCTTGTTATTAGATGGACGGTAAGATTGAAGAATAAACTTAAAGAGATAAATTTCAATTCAATTTATTATTAAATGGTTAACACTTTTAGTCTTATACATAAGTTCTAATAAATGTTATTAAAAAATTGTAAGCATTAACCCAATGAATGCAAAAATGTCGCCTACCATTTATTAACATAAAATAAAATTGATATTTAATGTGTAAGTTAAATACAGAGTTTATTCTTTTACAGTTTATATTTTATGTAAATAGTTTTGTTATTACATATTACAATTATTACATTTAAATATATCTATTTTTATTAAGAGTTTGATTTTTATATTTAAATATGTCAGTTATCTCTTCCTGTCTATAGCATATGCCTTACATCCAATGTCCAAAAAAATCTCGCCTACCATTTATTAACATAAAATAAAATTGATATTTAATGTGTAAGTTAAAAACAAAGTTTGTTCTTTTACAGTTTATATTTTATGTAAATAGTTTTGTTATTACAAATTACAATTATTACATTTAAATATATATATTTTTATTAAGAGTTTGATTTTTATATTTAAATATGTCAATTATCTCTTCCTGTCTATAGCCTATGCCTTACATCCAACACAACGGACGGCGCCTTGCCTACATCATTACGGCAGAATGTCTGGACTGTGACATCATTCCCAGACGTCGAATAAATCGGACAATGATTGAGGACTGGCAGCAGGACCGACTCGAAATGACCCACTTCCGTGACGAGAAAGAGGTGTGGCCCATTGAAACCTACAAACTCTTCAAGGTAATGGTTGTAAAAGACACCTCAATAGTGACTTACAATAATACTGGATTCTCTTTTCGGAAATATTTAAATCAATCAATATTTGTATAATATAGAAAATTACGATAACATCTTGAATATTTATGAATATGTATAATATTGTATTTACATAGAAGAGCCAGATTTTGGTTAATTTTTATTACATTTTATTGTTCTCTTTATAGTATAGAAGATAATTTAGCACTTTTTAGATATACACAAGGTTGTTGAAATCTCATTGCACAGGTGAGCATCCAATCACAGAACGAACAAGGTGTCAGCAGACAACCCTCCAATCAAATTGAAGGATATTCGGGTGAGTCAGTGCCCGAAGTGCGGCCAGCCCCTCTCCAGGTTGTCGCAATCGGGTCAAGTGACGCTCGCATCAGATGGCAAGTCATTGACCAGGCCAGTCTGATACGGGTTCGCGGATTCTTCCGTGGCTACCGCATCGAGTGGTGTTTGGCGGAGTTCTCCGCCGAGCACTGTGAACGACAGAAGCGATATCAAGTGAGTGTTCGTGTGGGCAACCACTCATGATTACTGATAACTGAGAGTGCAGCGAGTATGTGTTGTGCAGAGGTCTCACCTGGGAGGAATTGAGCCCCACTTGGGTAGTTGGTCAACTATAGTCAGAGTTTAAAAAATCACATATGAATAGTATAGGTAGGGTGGATTCTGACTCATCACTTGACCATGACACTTGACCTTTGACCATAACCCACCCCCCCCCCTCTACCCCCGAAATTATTATTATTTTTACGATCAGGATTATTATGGATCATAATATATAGTTAAAAAGCGCCCCTTCCAAGTCTGTCATATTCGCTCTTCTACTTTTAAGGGATTGTGCCCCCCAAGCGCAACGCGACACAACGATTTCGTCGGCGCACATCAAACAATTAATTTGATTTCTTACCAAACAGGACATGACGTATCATATTTTGATGTTTCTGTACAATTTACAGCCTATTTGGATTAAAATATGTATTTCGATGCGTGTCGTCGCAGAAAAAGTTGAAAAATATTTAACCTTCAGTTTCGTCGCGTTGCGCTCTGTGTAAATAGACAAATTGAAAAGTATATTATATTAAATATTTTGTGGAACTTCGCGTCGTGCTTGGTGGGAATTGACCTTTAGACACCTCTCCTTTTGAAAAATTCTAGCGAACTCTTGTTGAGTAGGGATTAAATGATTGAATACGTTTAAGTAGTTTTTTTATATAAACTTGGTATCAACTGTTTTCTCGATGTAAACTATTTATTTTAAAAATATTGTAAAACGTCTAACTACTTTATTTGTTATTATTTATAGAGCAATAATTAATTCTTCCGAAAATATATACTTAGGAAGACTTGGGAAGTTTTACTGAAAGACTTATCCGCATTTCTCATAATATAATAACCAACTAATGACTAATTAATTATTATACGTTGTTCTACATGTGATATTAAGGCCTTAATATCCTAAATATCCTTAAGGACGCAATTTAATTGTCTTGAATCTTACTTACTGACATGAAGTTAGTACAATTATATACTCCTTAATTAAATATTTCTGTATTCAAGTACGTAAGGTGTATATTTTAAATAAAATACTAGGAAATTTTAATCACAACTCAAAATGACAATAATTGAGTTACACTGCTACACAGAACATTCGACCCCATATTCACCCACTACTTGTACATGTTAATTTTCTAATTATATTATTTGTAATAATTTATATTCTGAAATAATAATTAATATTGTCATGCTAATATTTGCATTGAAAGCCGCATACCAGAGTCAAAAACTGAATCCCGAATTATTTTGTTATTATTATGTGGCTATTTTAATTAACAACAAATCAGCCATGCCGACGCCTTTCAATTGTTTTGTACTTCGATTATACAGATTTATAATTGATTATCTAATTGAGTTGGGAGATTTCTGATCAGATCTCTTGTCGATAAATGTGCACAAATCAATAAGAGCGGATAAAATAATATTTGAACAACAATTGTCGAGATAAATATGTTATATTTGAGGATTGCAGCGAGGCTTCATATCCTCTGTTATTGCTTGTTTAGATTCCCCGATATGATGAATGATTAAAAAAGTATATAAACAGTTTAAGTCTAATTATCTGGGAACATCAATAGAGCAAATTTCAATATATTATAGGTATCATGTCTGTATTGAATTCTTATATATTCACTATTACCTTATATATTGAACAACTGTTGTTCCGCTTTTGTAAAGTACTAAAATAATGTATTTTAATTAGTGTTTAGGTGTTTATTGTATTTGTAGTAGCAGTTTGCCTCACTTCTATTGTAAAAATGTACAATATAAAATATTTACACAATCTATTAACCGGCTATACCCACAAACCTGCTCCAGGACGAAATTATCCAAAAGCCACAAGATACCGATCTCCAGTTCGGACGTAAACGTCGGCGGCGCAATTCGGACAGTTATCCGAGACCCAAGTGGGGTCACCCTTACGAAACTGTCCTCAGGAATCTGCCTGGCTTCTCCAGGATCAAGGTCTGGACGAGGATTATCAACATTCAATACGCCGGACCTCCCAGGTATAATTAATGATGTGGACAGCAACAAGTATAGCATGATTCCACTGCTTCTTGAAATTTACGATTTGGTTTTCAAGAAAGTAAAAATTCCATGTTTTATAGAAATTATGTAAATTATTTAGAAATTTATTTTTAAATTTTCAAAAAACTTTTTGTTGATTGCCGAGACTGATATGGCTTTTGTAGAGCCATCCTGATTTCGAGCATTTTTCGATAGGTGTGGACTGCTGAAGAGTCTTAAAGGATTTCTAATATAACTTTGTGAAATATGCCATCGTTAAATAAGCTTCAGTAGTTTATTTGAAATGTTTAATTTTATCTGACTTTTTGATTGTATTGTATTGAGCATGTTATTAGGCTTTTTCTACCGAAAAAAAACAAAATTTACTCTCAAATATCTATGATCTGAAGCGAGGAATATTTTTATTCTTTTATCAATGTCGGAGGACAGATTTCAGTCATGGTCAAAAACCACTCGATTTTTTATGATGAATGTAAGCGATTCTGGTTTATAGTTTCCACTGATCCTCATTAAGAAAATTAACTTTTATACTTATAATAATTTAGAACAAATATTTGTGAATGTGTTGGTTGTGTTAAATGCTGTTCTTGTGATAACTGTCATCCATAAAATTAAATTAATTTAAATTTAATTATAATTAATTTTAATGTTTTTAATTATATAGATGGTAGATAATTATTCTTCTAACGAAACTGTTGATATATTAATCGGCAGTTGTATTATTGGCAACATCTTTTTTTAATGTTTTATATACTGAAGACGTACATAAGCTTACATTGTTTAATCTCCAACACCGTATAATACCTAAATATTTTTCAACGTTTTGGTTTTAGTATAATAACAGTATAATGCGATAAATGATTATATTTTAAAAAAATTGTTAGAGAGCTTATAATGTAAATTCGTAATTATGGCCGGATTACTAAAAGTTAAACATTTATATAAATTCAATTATACAAAATCTAATATAAATAAAAATAATAATGGCATTACTGAATGCCTACTCCGGCATCTGATAACTTACTATATTTACCAAACATAAATAAAATTCGGAATAATAAGTTTAAGTAACTTCTTCGTATACATAAGTAATTGTCAAAATACTGCGATACTATATTATATATCAAAACCTGTCATGAAATAAAAACTGATTCTAGATACAATCAAATTTTAAATGCCTCATGCCAACGACGATGGGGATAGCTGCTCCTGCTCCATATTAAGCGACTGAGAGACAATATTGGCCATATTTCAGCCGACGTGTAATAATATAGTAGTATCTGCAATGCTGTCTTCTCTTTTGCAACTTCAATCTTACGCCTGAGCGGGCACACAGCAGACTCCCCCACTCCGGGAGACCACTGGAGGTTAAACTCGACCGAGAAGATGGAGGTGAAGGCGATACAATCGATGGCAAAGCGTCAATTTAGCACCGAATTGTCGAATTCAAGTGAATCCAATTTGTGAAAACCATCTATACGAGAAAATCCGGAAAAGAATTCCGTTCATTTCGAGTTCTGTTTGCTTGCTGCTGTTCTCCTTTTGAGATTAATCAGTGCGCAATTTGCTTTGACACATAATATTATGTGATTTGGTGACCACGCGGTAAGGTTCAGTGAGTCTGGATAAATAGTTGAGTTGGTCCAGACACATTATTGACCAGATTAAACGTTTCAATAAGCAGGAGAATGCAAGTATCCTCTTCCAATCCGTGTAGTATGCACCTCAGTCATTCCACTTATATATTTCATTGTTTTTAATTAGTTTATGACTAAATTATAAATAAAATGCGGTTTGAATATATTATTATTAGGAAAAAGCCTTCATTATTTTATGATTTATGCTGTATAACGATCAAGTCAAGCGGTTAATATAATTATGACATATAGAAGGCGTGTTTTAGTTTTTTTTCGTATCATACTTTAACATGAAGGGTGTTATTGTTACATGTCATCAACATATTAGTAATACATTGCTTTTTGTCTGATTAAAAGATTTTAAATAAATTATAACTTTATTATAGGTAAATTTGACTAACATTGTCATAAATATTAACCGATTGTTTTCGAACATTTTCGAGTGTAACACGATTTTAAAAGTCATTGTCCGGACCTATGTCTCCCCTCCATTTCACTTCTCTTTGCTCTCTCATCTCTAAACCTTCTGCCTTATTTCTAACTACCTTATGTTGTCAACATTACTCGTCTTACCTGGAGACTGCAACATCTATTTAAGTTACAAAATCTCAAACTGCAGTACTCTTTTAAAAAAAGTCGTAGTAACGGTTATTAAAAACATAGTTGTGTATAATTTTATTATCATTGTTTACTGTATTCATAAAGTTATTATAGTCAAGCATTATTGAACTGCATCTATATCATATTTCAATTATTCTGTATATTATGAGACAATGCTTATTGTTTACTCTGTTGAGAAATACGAAATCTATATAGTCAATTTTGATAGTTTTTTTATTATTGTTTTATTATTAATTAAATTAGAAAATTTAAAAGGTTAACATTTTAAAGGGTCAGATTGGGTAACAATATATCTGGAAGTGATTTAAAAGAGTTCTTTTGGCTAAAATCTCTCTTTTCCTCTACCTCCATATTATTATCTCTGCCATTATCTCTTGCTCTTTCGCTCTCATAAAAAAGATTATACGAAATCTAGATCAACAGTTTTTACGTTTAATATTTTGCAATTCCACATTATACACTCTGACGAAAAATTAATTTGAAAACGTGTTCAACAATTCATGTGTCTTTGTTTTGTTTTGTATTGCAATTGATCCCTATAAAGCTAAGTTTAAAGAGGCTTCATATTTCTATTCCCCACTCCCACTTCTTCCATTATCTTCACAACAACGTAGTTATTGTTGGATTCTTACAATGGTGATCAGCAGAGCGAGTAACCCTATCGTGATAATGACATCGAGTTACGTTGTTTAGACAAATATCTCTTATTCCCCGCTTTGCTTTTCTCTCTTTATTTCACTTATCTTTACCTCCCTCTTTTCTCTCTATATCTATCACTTATATCCGTCATGTCATGTCATATCTTCCTTTTCACTTCTCTCTTACATCGCCGCTCCCAATATGCCTCCACCCCACTACAGCGACATGGTCGAGGTGTCGACGAAGGAGGGGGTGCCGGGTCCAGTGGCCGAGTTCTCGCTTGTGCTCTCCGGTGTGAACCACGTGGAGGTGGCCTGGGCTAAGCCGATGCAGACCAACGGTAACCTCACCGGCTACCAGCTCGGCTCCATGGAGTGTAAGTCACCTTTCCATCTGCCTTGTATGTCCCTTGATGTGGTCCCTTCCTCCCTCCCTTCCTGATGTGGTATTTTTATTACTATAATATATTCAAATGAACCACTATCATTTCAGTAAAGCTAGTATAACTACTTTCTTTTAATAAAGTTATGGTTTATATATGGATAGCTTTAATATAATAGTAATAATATGTGTGCTACATATTCTAGTATTATATTGTAACATATTAAATGTATAGAGAACATTATTCATTCATTTGGATATTAAATGTATGCGGCCTCTTGTTAAAGAACTCCTTAAAATCTCATAGTATTATATTATTTGAGGAAATCCAATGAACGCGTTGTGATGAATTGGGCATTTGCATTTGGGCAATATCTAAAGGCATTTGTATTAGTTTTTCATAGTTGTTTTCATCCAATTAAAGTTAAATGTTTTAAAAATGTGATAGTGATTGGATAAATATAAGCATAACTACACAAGTAACTCTCAAATTGATAATTATGATTTAGAATTTTATTAGTTATATTATGTTGTTGATTAATCGATATTCATAGCATGTTGATGTGACACGCGATTTGATGATGGTTAATTGACTGTAGTTTTTGTTTTAATTTCTCCTTTATAGTGTCTAATGTAGACATTTAAATATTTAAAAAACTAATAGTTAATTACGTTAACTCTATATAAAACGAAAATATAACTTCACTGGCCTATCTCTGCCAATGGAATCACGGGAACAGATTTATGCTTGTTCTCCCAAAAATTACTGTTAACTTCTTAGCCTGCATGAATTGTCTGCATGTTTCGGGTAATATATTTACCTACGCTTTGTTTGGGATGTCTGAAGTTTAACTATATTCTTCAGCCATTATTTGTATTGATAATAGTTGGCTTCCCTTACATTTTGCCTCATGAATTCTTAATATTCCTCTTGGTTGCTTCCGTCTGTCATATATAGCCACGCCTATATTATATTTTGTTTTATTAAACATTTGTATTTTAATTCTTCGTAACAATAGGATGGTTAGTAGTGATGAACTGAACACTCTTAAATTAATTGAAAAATACTATGCGATATAATAATACTTTTTGTAAAACAAAATGTGAACAGAAATAATTAGTCCTAAAGCTTAGAGATGAAAACTGAAAAGAGATTGTTACATTTATGTCATTTAACCGTTTTATGTTATCGGTCCACGTATTCAGCGAAGATAATTGAAATTTATTATTAGCAACTTTCATTTTTTACATCATACTACAGTGTAGATATAGAGGTACATTATCGGAGATATGTTTTAGATTATATTGATTACTCCTATTTATTCATATCTATTCAATTTCCTTCGTTTTGACAGTTTTCCTTCGCTCGCGTATCTGATATTGTTTATTTCATTTTTTGCGGCAAATATTATCAAAGTTCATAATATTTTTCTTTAGTTTAATTTTATTTGGCGCCAAAGTTTTATTAATAAAATTTATTAATATCATTATTTCTATATACTTAATCCATTATATTGATATTCGTTCTTAAGAAAATGAAGGAAGATTCGACTAAAGAAATTTGTGAAAACAATTAATTAAATCTTTGTATAGTTATCAAAGTAACAGTTTGTATTATATGAATTAAAAACAAAAATATTTTTAAATTTTTAATACAATTGTTGAGATGTTATTTCTGAATCACTACACCGGATTAGCATAAGTAATATGCACACATTAATAATAATAGAAGATATAAACAAATAACAACACCGTAACAACTCGTGTACAACTTGGTAGCCCTATACTACATTTTTAAATATTTCGTCTTACGGAATTTAAATGTTGACATTTTTCTGTCAACACAACGGCTTCAGATTAGTGTTCATTATTTAATACTGCCAGAATCGCATGACATAAAATAATCACTTGAATATATATTTAATAATTGCCATGCAAACGCCAGGATTGCTTTTTATAATATTATTATACCTGTAAATCAGTATTTTACTCCTATTTATTTAAATTAAAATAATGAAATTTGATATTTTATATACATCTGTTGTACGACACTTTAATGACAATATTTAAAAATGAAACAAATTAGTAACATCCAATAAACAGTATTAATACGGATGAAAGATCCTGTGTAGCTTTATATTCTCACAAGTCTGGAAAGGGTTACTTTTATCTTCCTTAGCTTACATTTGTCTCATATGCTCTTCAGGATTACCTTATATAATATATATATATACTATATTGTGTATATAATATATATGGCAGAGAGGCTTCAAGCAGAATTTATAATATGTGGCTTTTAGAAGCAGACTATCTTTCTTATTCATCTTTAGCCACAAATTTATGTTTTCATTTTATCTTCAATAATAATTAATGATTTAATGCAAAATCAGTGGTTGGCCAAATTTGTTTTGTATCATCTGTTGGTTTAATAGGATTTATTATGTAAAGCAAAAATTAAAAAGTCAAGCAAAATTGGTGAAAAAAGTATACAAAGTATACAAATAATTAGAAAATTGTTCATAATGTTTGACAATGTTGGATTATACTATTAATACAATAGTTGTTAATAGTATCAAGTTATTCCTTTATACTTTGACATACATATTTAAAAAATTGAAAATGTAATTAATAAATACCGACTATTCTAAACAAGTATTGTTTCGTAGTACAAAAAATATTTTTAAATTATTTAATATAAGCATTCATTTACCTTTTAAAGCAGAACATTTGGGGCGGAAAGGAATTTAAGAAAAGACACGAATTAACGTGCAATTTCTATAACATTAATGCAGCAATAGTTCTTGAAATGATTGTTCTTGTTCTGGTAATCACCATGTAACAGTTACAATAAGCTAGAATTTTATCAAATAATGAAGGACAATATTCCATTCCACAGTTTGATAATATAATAATGGCTGTATTAAACGTCTGTAATAGTGAGATCTTGATCATTATTGTTTGTGTCATAACTTTCGGACGCCCTAATTCACCAAATAATATTGTCTGAAGCTTAATAATAATATTATTATTGTGAACTATAGATTTGAGTTCAGGAATGTCTCTATAGATAACATATTTTGTTGTCCCACTTATAGGATTGAGCATTTATCTATTTTTTCATAGATTTTTTATAATAAACATTTTATTTTTGTTATTTAAAAGGAATTGTGTTATTTATAAATATTCGATATTCGATTAAAACGTCGTAAATGCTGTATAATGTAATTATAATGCTATATAGTGGAACTTTATAATTCATATACAAAAAATTATATATCTTTGTTTAACATTTAAATTGCAATATGTTTTATTTTAGAAAAAATAAAATTGTAACTATAATTATTTTTAATAGATTTTCGGTTTCATTTAACAGTTTCACATTAATCTACTTTACGTAATATAATACATTAAAACAATTTAATTCATCCTGAAATTTTAGTTACAGTGGGTGTTTTATCTCCGAAATGGATCAAGTTTCAGTATGTTTATAATTATTTTAGATGACAATTGATGAACTGTTTTTTATGTACAATATATAAGTAGCCTCTTTACATCACTTAAAATAAAATGGAACCGTTTTGCAGTAATTTATTTTGAATTTTAAAAAAATATGAATATGCTTTTTGAATAGTGTATATAAGGCATTTCAATTTAAAAAGCGAGCTATTAGAACATTTTCATTGTCTCTGTCAAACTGTAGTAACACTGTGAAGGAACTTGTTTATTTTCAAATGGTGCGGTAGCATATGCAATAAAATTAGCCTATTAAAACGGAATTTAATTATATTATTCGAATCCAGTGGTAATGAATTCATGTCAAAGCATAACTATTACTTTAATTCCTGCAATAGTTGTAAAAATTAGTTTGATATTGTGTCAATTATGAGTTTAGCTGTTTCTCCAAAAAATAGTTAACGTTAACATAACAAATTCTGTATATAATTATGTATTTATATTTGTATACATATTATAGCAGATAAATATTTTCAGAAGCATCTTTAGTCGATAAAAATCACAAAATTAGCTGTTGGTTCCCTCAGACATAATATACAGAATAATCGAGATTGTCAATGCCACTTTAATGGATGTATATTGAACAAACACAGCAAGCAATAAATAAGATAAACAAAAGTCAGAAAATATTTAATTCTGAATTCTCAAAGCAATCAATTTTTATTGTTTTGCATTTTGGAGAACTTTTAAAAATAAAATAGACATAATATTATCCTACAAGGAACTTGCATATTCGATTTTTTACTTTGTTAACTAATTATAATTTTTGTTGAACATTGTTTAGTTTAATATTATAGACTCCCACAGAGGTTTTACGCTTGATTTAAGCGATGCATTGACATTCTAAATTATGAGTTAATATATTTTTCACATTCTGACATTTATTACCACAATAGTTCCCGGTTAAATGTTGAGGCTCAAGCCGATTTTATTATTACTTTTTTTTGGGGAGGCTTTTCTCATGTTTGGCATCATCTGCCATTTGAATTTATCTCATTAAGCCGGGTAAATATCCGGTATCTTCTTGCACACGTCTCCCGAGCTAATCAAGTCTTCGTGACTAACAAAAGAATTACAGCGACAGCCAAGAGAGCAACTAAAGACCGCACACTGCGGCTCCTAGACCCTGTATACTGTCTGTATTTATAGTTGTAGGGTATCAAAGTGAATATTACTCAACATTTCTACCCCTGCTATTTATTCTCTTCTGTCTCTTAGAGTTACGGGGTAATTTGATAGAAATACAAAAAATCATTCCATATATATATACGAGAATGTGCATTGTGAGCCAGCCTTCTGTCTGTATAGGAACTATTTGTTACGATTGTTGATAGCTCAACAACATGCGATCAAAGCAAAATTAATGAATATCATGACATCAGCATCCAGGGCCTTAATCCACTTTGCCCCAATAATCTCTTTAGAGCTAATTAGCGGTTTCGTTTTGTGTTCCTCTTGTTGAGGCTTCAGTTGCAGATACAATGATGAGTAGATACGCATGCAAGAAGACAACAAATGAACATCACTTCGTCGTATAACAAACAGTAAACTTAAAGAAACTCTTGAAAAAAAGTTTCACCCTATGTATTGCGTAATCATGACTATTATAATTACGTTTAAGTTACGATTATAGTTTTGTTATAGTGTATGTATAGTCATTATTAGCGATTGTGCGTATTGGAAAAGCGTAACTTTAAAATGTAATATAATTTAATGTAATCTGTTAATCATACATCTTCTCATTCTTCAATATTTAATAATTTAAGCTTTTTATAACATTATTTATATAAAATACTGTAAAACGAAAACAAAAAAAGTTGATAAAATTAATGTAGAAAGGTTTATTGTAAAGGTAAGTATATAAAAATAAAACTGAACACTTATACGATTTGACGTAAATATTGATGTCAATATTATTTTTTATCTAAATATATTAATAATCAATATAATCTAAAAGTAATAAACTATAGGCCTATAGTATGTAATCATGTAACCACTATAAAAAACTTTAATACATTATTGTAATTTTACTAGTTTCGATGCGATTTCCAATTTGAGTAAGTATCAGCAAACCACTGAACTCAAGTTTGTAGGTAATTAAAATTATTATCTATTTTAAAGTTTTTTGGTAGACTTAGGTTATTTTGAATATAGCTTATGTTGCTTTTCTCTATATTATACAATATATCCAATAATTTTATTCTAATCAATATAAAATACATAATTACATATTACAAATACAAATTAATCGTTACATTATAGTACGTTCAGTATTATTTTTCTGGATTAAACTTATTATTATTAACTTTTCTAAATTACAAATCTATAGTATATATTAGTCTATTACAATATATTTTAATACGTTTTATTTCGAAAATTTTTACAAACGGGAAAAAAATACTCTTAAGGATGAATAAATTTCAATTGTTCTGAATTGAGATTTGGTTTTATTTATTTGCTATCTATACATATTTCTAGAACAATGCAATAATTATAATTTAAATTTTGTTCAATTAATATTTATAGAGTAAATTGTTAATGGAATGATTGTTACCTTGGTAATTAAATTCAAATCTCCAGTTGAGGAAAATAAGATAAATTGTCTAGAAATTTTTATTTTGTTTTATAGATAATTTAACTTTTTAAAATGGTAGTTCAGCTGAATATTATATTCAGAATATAATATAGGTTCATGAATGAATCAAATGGATTACAAAATTTTACTAAAATATATAGATTTTATTATAGTCAAAACTCGTATGTTGTTTACCTTTTAGTAATGTATAAATCATTTGTAATGTTTACGTATAAATTTGTATGTTTATTTTAAATTGTTATAAGTATAAATTATTTTTTATACTATTTTTTAAACACTACCAATTAACAAATAGAATTGAAATTTTAAATATATTCATGCAACTTAGTTGTTTACCAAGCTATAAAATGTCACCGTAAATATTTTCTTGTGTTGATAAAGAACTGAATTAGCTGATCTATTTGTATATGGAAATTATTTATTTAAAACTGTCTTTGTAATGAGAATTATAATCAACTCTTAGGTTCAGCTGTATTTAGCTTGTATACGTAAGAAAAAACTAAATATCTTACTATTATTTAAACGACGTTTTTACTATAAAGAAAAGGCAAGATTGTGCAAGAAAATTCCAACAATATATAAAAAGCTTTTTAGAAGTAAAAAATTATATGTTTCAATATTTTAAATCTACATTTTTAAAAAGAATATAAAACCGTTTTTAAAGTAATTTTATAATAAATTGTGCTTATAAATAAATATATTTTGAAATGAAATAAAAATAAATAAAATATAGTTTTGGTTTATTTAATTTTCATAAAAATTGGCACAGAATATCAGTCTATCTGAAAAATGAATATTATTTATATTATTCAAGTACCTATTACAGTACATATTATTCCTATTTAATCTTTAAATACTTAGTTAAATAATAATAATAATAGTTTTGCTATGTTTGTGTTGTAATAGTAATGGCACACTATATAGGAGCTAACTTTTTACTAATATCTTTTACCTCTTAGCTAATTCGAAACACTTGTAAATATGGATCGATTGAAATTTTAATCTTAAAATAGTTTATTCCCTAATTTTTAAAATACAACAAATCACCATGAAAACTTTGAAAAAAAAAAAAATTTACTGTCTAATCCATTCAATAAATTCTGATAGCTTGCCATAATGTTGACAGAAGAAGAAGACGAAGCCAATTAACACAGACATACTTCTGGTTCCACTTTTCCGCGCGTCTCAACTTTGGTATTCTCGTTTATTCAAACGTCCAAATCGCGTCTCCTTGCCGGTCAAAAGCATTGAGAGATGGGGAACCAGGATATATGAGGTAGTAAACTCTCGAATCTGCTCCGGATAATTAGAGGCTCATCTGAGAGCTTAGGCCTCTTAATCAGCGCCAAATTGAGTCATCTAAAATTTCAACAAAACAAGTTTAGCAAGGCAATGCCCCTAGCTCTCTGTTTTTGACAGTTATAGACTGTTCCCCTGGTCGGGGACCAAACTAGCGTTATAGAGGGCACTTCAGATGGACTGAATGGACGTTCCGTCTTGTACAGAAGTCTCTGCAGCTGAAGGTTGGCAATTACTCGACAATTTTTTTAATCATTCGTCGTCTTCTTTTAAAAATTGTTCGAAAAACTTAAATAGGCTAATACAGACATTCTGTCTTGCACGCTTTAATAGCCCATTGCGTGATTTTCACCAAAGCGATTAAATGATATATTACAAAGTGATTATGAGTTGTATAATTGCCTATAGGTGAACGTGCTTTCATCGCTAAAAAATATGTAATTCTTAGACACACAATTAAAACGCGTTGTGAGTCATCTTGTTCAAGATCCAAATGAATGTCAATGCAGAGGGCTAATTGTGGACGATTTCACTTGTGTTACTCACAAATAATTGAATTATTAAAGGAGCTTGTATTGTATCTTTTTGACCACAAATTAATACAGTAACACATTGTGATTACTGAAAATCAAATTTATTTACATTCATTAAAATAGGATAATTTTAATTATTTAAGATGTAAATTAAAGTCATTTTGTTGAGTAATAATAAAGTTAAAATTTAAATTGGTCCCCCCTATAATTAATGTGCTATTTTTATTTAAATCAGTTACATGTTAAATTGTTTAAAAAAAGTATTCTACATAATAATATTTCAACTATATATATTGAGTTAAACATTTTATATTATTGTACTTTCCTCCAATTATTTTCCTTACACTTCTCATTTTTTTAATCTTTATATTAGAAGACTGCTATAATGAAGCAAATCGAAATCTAGATTGGCAAATTTGGATTTCTAATACAGTATATGGAGCAATTATAGTATTCAGTTAAAATTCATATTTTTCTGTTGTTTTTGATGACAACTTGCCTAATAATAAATTGTGTAATAATCCAGTTGAGTTATATTGTTTTCAATATCTATCGGCTCCACACTATCTGTACTTTACCTGTATCGGTATATTCCAACTTTCCCAATCCAAAGTTTTTGTGTCATAATAAGTTCTTGAAATAAATGTATATAGAAAATGCGATATCAACGTCATGCTGTAAAAGGAAGGGTACTGATGGGTATTATAATTAATTATCACACTGCTGGCCTTGTGGCACTTTGCTGACTAAATGGAAAAAAATCAAACAATTAAATGCGATAAATAACGTATGTGAGATATTTCTATTTACCCTCTCTCTCTCTTCACTCTCTGTCTCTCTCTCTCTACTCCCCTGTGCAGTGCTTGGCCTCGAGACAGGACAGCTGGCCACCTACCCGTCACTGACCGACCCTGAGCAGCTACGGGACCGGATCGATGGCCTCAAGCCCAACACCAACTATCGAGTGGTGATCTGGGCCCGTACACGGCAGGGCAAGGGGACCCAGGCCAGTGTCGATGTCAAGACTGCGCCCGCCGATCAGGGTAAGGAGACTGAGAGGGAATTATTTAAAATCTGTTATATCCCGTTGCCCAGCAGTCTTGTTTATCCCGTTACCAATAGGCCAAAAATGTATTAATGTGGTTAACTGTCTGACCTCCCATCACTCGATCTAAAATACTGAACATTTGGACTAACAAACAAAATTCATTATTTACTTTCTCAATGGGACTGCTTGGCCAACTATCGTTATGGACTACTATAGACTTCTTCAGCGTCGCGACGAAAATAAAGTTGAAATTATTCAACTTTTTCTGCGACGCCACGCAACGAAATAAATAATTTATACAAACTCTACAATAACTGATTAGACATCATTCATACACGCATGTTCCTGCACATAAAAGGGAAAATTGAGAGAGGGCATCTCAGTAACGCAGACTGTATGTATTGGTCGTGAACCTACCTGCATACTTATCTCTCCAACCTGTACATGACACCGGGCTAAAGTGGTTAAACAGATATAGTGCGTGGTCTGTTCATGTAGATAGACATATCTCTTTACAATAGATATCTCTCGATGCGTTTTGTTGCGTCGTACTTGGCGGTATAGGCCTTAAGTTCTATATTTTACAACGCAGGAGTAAATTAATTGTAGTTAGCCGTTTATTTGATTAAATATATAATTAATTTTCTAAGTTTTCATTAAAATTTAACACATGATGATATATTTGACGCATACACTTCATATTTACGAATCTAGAAAATCTATAGCTTATGTAAATAGTTTTTTTATTTAAAATCGAAAAATTTACCACTCAGAATTAAGGGCAGATTCAACAAGTTATAATTCAGGAAAAGTGCGTAGAAATATAGAAAGAAAAAAGTTTCATTTATTGCCTCAATCTATCACCCAAAACATATCCTTCTGTTCTTCTTGATAGGACCCAAACATCGCTAAATAGTCCGTGACGTTATCAACATTTCTGACAGTTTAAGTGACATTTTATCAAAACTTGTGAAGCATTCAACATGAAGATTGAAAAAAGGATGGAAAAAACGAGTTATACTAGCCAACCAAGTCACAGTATATAAGCTAAGAAGACTATAGAATTCAACTTTAGCAACCGAGAAAAAAGTTCGACTAGCTATCGGCTAGTCTCTTATCTTTCTTAACTTTTCCAGACTTGCGCCTTATTTATTTACTCCCCAAATTGTTCGAATTTAAAGTATTGTAGTCACGCACGCTAAGCCATTACTTTTCATTTGTGTTCCTAAATTTATCTGCTTTTTGTCGGCAATAATCTTTCAGGGTCAAGATTTGGAAGATAAAGGAGAGAGTGAATTGATGCTTTGCCGTTTTTTTAAAAAGATAATATATTTAATAATATTTATTGGCATTACATTGAAATAGTGACCAATTTTTATTAGTTAAATATGCTAAATTTTATCGGAATATTTGCTAAAATGCATAAACTTGTTAACATTGTTGTTTTAAAGTAATATTATGTTTATATATATATATATATACATACATATATATATACATACATATATATATACATATAATAATGCTTGTTTTTCTGAGCAGGTAAATGCATAAAAGCAGTTAAATAAGATTATATGTATAATATGTTTCTGATGCATATTTCCTTTGACCCTATTTTACCTTTAAAATACGTAGTCGTCAATGTCTAATCAAAGAGATTGTTATAAAAAATCGTTGCTTGTTATTTCTCTTTTGCACAGGTCATTAAGGTGAAAATTGTTTCTTAGGCAATATACATTAAAAATAAAACATAAGCACGAAATCATGGCTATTATATATTTGAATATCGTTGCCTTGAAATGCGCTAAGTATATATACTGATGCGTTATTCCGACTATTAGTTTTAATAACATGAAATTTTACTTTGTATTAAAAAATATATCTGATAGAAGTAGTTTTAGCAACATTAAATTTAACACCACTATTGGCATTTTTCGTATTGCATTAAAAAAATACAGACAGCATTTTATGATCTTGACATAACAAACCGTATTAGACACACTTTTATTTTCATATTAAATTATATCCATACCATACGACATCCTGTTTATAATAGTATTTATTTTTATCAAACACATTATTATTATGAGAAAACTTTTGTTTATAATGTGCATCTAGTTACCCGGATATTTTGCTGTTATTTGTTTTCCACTAAGCCTTTCTTTTAATTAATTATTAATTACGATACTCCGGTGAACAGTACAACAAATTCGTTTCAGGTAATTACTTTTCAATTTCAGTATATATATTATGATTTTCCCGCGACAGGGAAACCTGATAAATAGATGTGGAAATTAAATCAAAATATATGTGGGAACCCTGTATATATATATTTACGCAGTTCTTTAGAGCTAGCATAAACCGTATAACGGATTTGTAGAAATGGAAGTCTTTATGTCGAATCCCTTTACTTAAAACCATAATTTCTGTTTAAGGTGGCCTGTGATACAAATTGTGTTTCTAGTTTTAATTTCATTCAGTGTAGGGAATTGTTTGTTCAATATTTTTGGATAATAAAAGATATAATACAAAGATACATTCATAGTATAAAATGGTAAACTATTACTAAAAACGGTTAGAATTTATTAAAATTTTTATTATTTTATTTTATATTATATATTATAAATTTATTAAAAATTATACTTTAATTTAAAACAGTTCTCATTGTTTTTATATTCAATATTCTTTATTAAAATTAAGGTTATGCAAGTCTGTAATATTTTGCATCTAACATTTGTGTTATAAATAATTGTGAAGACGAAACTATTCGTAGAGTTAGACATTTGAATATAAGGATAGATATAAATATGTTATGCATGATACCGATCTGAATAACTCTATTAATTGTTTCAATATGTTTTATCTCAGTTTACGCATCGATCATTTAATCAGGATAGCAATTAAACATTTACAGCAAGAAAAATGTGTTTATTGAATAATGGCATTGTTAATGTAATAAAATGTACCTGATTTGATGAAGACTATGAATAATTTAAACCGTTTAGGAATTATAGACAATACTGAAGTCTCATTTTGGTGATTAATGATAGTGATAAATATATTTAAAAAAAATTATTTCTGATTAATCAATAGAGTATAATTGTAGCGAAATAAATATTGATATCAACTTTGTTATGTTGGATTTAGTTTGAAACATATTAAAGTACAGTTTGAAATGATTATTTTCACTAATTGAAATGGTTATGAGAACATAATAGTTCCTTGTAAAGTAAAATCATTTTTTTCTATGCATTTTGCCGATAAATTAATAAATTAATGAATTTATAATGTATTTATTATATTAGACCTTTTCAAATGTTGCCTGGTGTTTTTATTCACTACGTACCATAGTTAAATATTTCCTTAATATTAGTTTAATTTCATGAATAATTATATAACACAATCGCTTTTCATCAAAATTACTAAAATATAAGCATTCTGTTTCTCAATTATTCACAAATATTCAAATATTCAATATTCAATATATTGAAATATATTCACAAATTCTTAAAACAAAGATCACATTTATATACAGAGGCTTAATAAAATTTTTGTATTATCACAATACAATATGATGTAGCTTAATTGACGCAAGTTTAATATATTATAATAAATGTTAAATAATTATTAATAAATTATTTGATAGCACGCAAAATATCTGTTTAACCACTTCAGCCCGGTGTCACGTATAGATTAGGGAGATAAATAAATATATTTATATAAATATACACTGTATACAGTCGTTGTTAGTGAGGTGCCCTTTCTCACTCTTCCCTTTATGTGCAGGAACGTGTATGTATGAATGATGTCTCATCATTTATTATAGTGTTTGTATTGAAATATTGATTTCATCGCGCGGCGTCTCAGAAAAAGTTGAGTAGTTTCAACTTCAGTTTCATCGCGTCGCGTCGCGCTCAATGGAAATAGGCTTATTGAAATATATGTAATCCCTTTTGCGGCACGTCGCGTTGCGTTTTGCTTGGTGGACATAGGCTTTTAGTCATTTCAATGTATATAATATATATTATATATATATATAAATAAAAATATAATGCAAAAAACGTTTCGTGTTATATGTATGAATGATAATAGTAATTATGATAAATTATTGTCCTATCATTGATTTTTCCAAGAAAGTGTCATTTTCATTGTAATTTTAATCTCGTATACCTCACAGTAGGGGATGTATAATTTTTTAATTAAAATGAAGCCCTATTTTAAAAATTATAATGCTATTACACATTGGGATTCCACCTTTCTTAGTCTACTTACCTAAATGATTTAATAAGGTTAACGGCTATAACAACATGGTTATGTGAAATAGTTTTCGCACTCAAATTGCACAGTTAAGCCCACCCGACACTACCCCCCTCTGTCTCTCGTCCCATCACCGGCAGCCCCCTCTCGACCAACCTTCGTGGTCCAGAAGATCGCCACGCGCAGCCTCAACGTCTCCTTCGAGCACAGTCAGTCCGGCGAGGACGCCAAGACCGTCTTCTACATCCAGTACCGTCTGCCGGGGCAGCCGCGTTGGGAGGAGACCCAGCGGGAGCACTACAAGCGCTGGATCAATGTGACTGGCCTACGAACTGGTAAGGAGGGCTGCACAAGGGGATGGGAGAGGGGGATATCTGGGAATATTCAGGCTTCCCAGGGAATTTTAGGAAACCTAGAAATCTTAAATAGTAATTTCTAAGTATTTATAAAAAGTTATAAATTACTAGTACATTTTTTATAAAATTTTAATATCTAGATTTCTACCAAAACAACCAAATAATCTCGATAATAAAAAGAGAAGCTAACATGAAATATGTTAAATAATGTCATTCAAATTCGAGTACAGACCTGCCTATGTTTAATATATTCTTAATGACTATAGTTACTAGTAAACACCCCCATGTGTAAGTTAATGCTATGTCTGTGTGGCTATTGTTCTAACTTTTTACTTCATCAATTTGGATGTCAAAAGTGATAAGAAATTAGAGTGCTTCAAAACCAATATAATATATCACAATCATACATCACATTCTGTATCTTGAATATTTGTCTATGTATAATATATATTTAATTCTTTATTAGCAAAAATAATTGATTTAAAACCTTTAAAATAATGTTTGTAGTTGTGGGAGGTTTGAAAGTTAAAAATAAAAAACTTTTATTGTAATATTTAAAACAAATAAGCCAATCTAAAACATACAAAAGTATATTTGATTTTCAACCATCGAGTAATTTGGTTATCGTTTGTGAGTAGTTTGATGGCCATAGGTTATAACTATTATTTTTTAAACAATAATATGTTCATCAATTGATTTTCTTAAATTTTGAAATAGCTTAAACTCTCAATATTTCAGTTGATTTATCAAAAGAGACATATTTGATGGACTGCTCCTTTACCGTTGCCCATGTCTATTTGTATATTAATTGTTTATTTGTCTACCAACTCTTCACTTTATCTTGTTTCGGCACTTAATGTATCCGTAGTTTATGTTCCCATTGACTAAGGCACAACACAGGGTTCGATTCATATCGCCATCAACTTTTCAACCTCACTCTATTAAGTCTTGTCTGTACAAGGTCTACTGTTGTCCTGTATCTGGGCTTACTTTGTAACTTTCTCTCCCCCTACGCCCACCCCCCCCCCCCTCTTCCACCACTAACTCTGTATATTACGGTACAATTCGATTAACCGTCTTGATTTCGTGTGTTTGGCGCTTCTTCGACCTAAAACTCCCGCTAATTGTCGGGGGAATTGAATAAGAAGTCTTCTCAGCTCCTCCACCAGTCAATCGGCTGCTCCACTCGGCATCTTCGGTCAGTTTATCCATTCCCTCTTCACAGCGACTTCTGACTCCTTCCTCGGCCCACAAATTTCCCTCTCTATGTTTATGCCATCGTATTATTGACACAAAAAAGTTGTTTAACTGTTTATTACTTCTTCGTCGATTCTTTAATCGGTTTTCTTATATAATATGCGTTTACAATCCCGTGTCTTTTTTGTTTTGCTAATTACCGATAAATGGATTTGCTGTTTATGTTTCAAAATGAAACGCCATCTACTATTGTCAGACGGACCGCCGATAAATATATATATATATATGGGCCGGCGCATTGATGCTTTAATTAAGGAGCTTGTTTCTGTGGTAGCCCGTATATTGATTCTTTGTAATCAAGTTAAATTAGGGTAGCCGTACGCCGTAGCCTTTCTATTTGCGGCATATATGTTTGTTTATTCGAATGAAGAAGAAAAAAATTGACCTGATTCAAAGTAATTAGCCTCATCGATAAGTTCGACTGACAATTTGTTGGCTCCGTGATTTGCAATTAGATAGAAATGCATGAATGAAAATCTGGCATTGGTCTTTACAAATAGGAATATTCTTTTTGATTTTATGGCTTTAATCTTTTGTAGTGCAATTTGCATATTGCAATGTTGTTGTCTTGAAACATGAATGAAACTTTAGTAAACCGAATTTTTGCTAATATTCTGTTTTCATATAATATGATAAGACAATTAAACGCGTATCACGTATATTGGTGTCAATTATATTGTAAACTAACTCGAACCAACTATTAAAAAACTGACCAATTTATAAATCATATTATGTGTGACCCCAATCATATAGAGGGTTACTGAACAGAACTACAATATTTTGTGATTTCATTTTATTTGTACAATATACACAATATTATCTATCTTATAATATCATGCATATATCTATATTTTGATTATTAAAGGCTATTATATATTTAGGTTAACGGATTACTCTTTCTAAATAAATATTTTCCTAAGATGCAGAAGTAACCACTGTTGACTGAAGACCGCAATATATCCTACTGTTTCATAATTAGCTATATAGTTTAGACAAATTATATTTTCCTTCTGATATCCGACAAATTAATTAATGGATTGTCTATAAGTTATGATTTCGTTGGCCAACAAACCTTCCGGGCGTCAGTTGTGGGATGAGGGTCGTCGGGGGTGGGGGAATGACCCCTGCTGGCAAATATTGAAATAAATGTGATTGAATGTTCAAAGGGAGCCCAACCCTCAGTGACAACAACGCACTGCATAATGGATTGTAGCCCGTCTACACCGAGCTAATCGACTCGGGATGGTTATGTCATCCCTCCCATTGGAGTTGTACGAACTGGATGTAATTGTGAGTGACACTGTTTCCGGTGAATTGACAGTGGTTGTGAACCGAGCAAAGACAATGAAAAGTTGCCTCTTGTTTTAGCTTACTCTCCCCCTTTTGACAGTGTTTTTAGTGTATGCTTTTCTCAATCAGCCGAGGATTTGTTATTTATTACATGTTTCAATCATGAACTGAAAAATATTTAATTCAACATTTCGGTTTTAAATACACCTTTTTTAATGAGTGTATTATAGAAATCAAGCTGGATTCCAATTTAAACGTTTTCAATTTTAAAATTACTTTGTACTTTGTAAAATAAGAAGCCAACACCGCTATTCGACATAATTAGAGCATTTTTCAAGGGCTATATTTATTACACTATATTAAATACTGTGACAAACATATAGGGGCTTTCTAATTTCTGAAAATCATTTTTTGTGAGTAACGCATTTATTTGAATACACGCTAAACAATTATGTTTTCCTACAAAAATATGTTCTTATGCTGTATGGAAAAATATATGCAAAAATGCACTACCAACAAACTAAATAAAATTTAGTGATTATTTCACTAGAAAAATAAATTTTCATTTTGTCTCAAAATCGGCCACTTTTTAACACTTTTAGAAGCTTTAATTTCAACGATTCCTATATAATTATATACGAACGCGCGTTTAGCATAAACAATGTTTTGTATACTTCCCTGGGTAGCTTAAGTTTATTATACTGATGGAATTTTTGTAAATCAACACTACAGTTTGCTATATGTTGCTAACTCTAAAAAATATATTACAACCAGTGTAGGCCTACACTAACCAATATTATGTTCCGGTTATCAACAGTTGTAATACGACATGTTGGTGAAAATCAATATATTTTTGAGTGATTGAATACCACTCTAATACATTTACTATGATCACTTCCTTGTTATCGGAATAGTAATTCTTCGTATCTGAGTTAGGATGAATACTCATTATAATTTGTTTAAATCTTTTCTTGTACAGTTACGTGAAAAGATATAGTAAAAATTGATACATTTTTCTTGTTTGCTCAATTATTATCAATAAGATTCCTCTGATCTCTTTTTAATTTGTCCTGAATTAGTCTGAAACTGGTTTTACCTCGTTAAAATGAAGCATTAGGAATCGATGGCATTTATAACTATCGCTACTCGATTCTGATTAGATTTTACCAATATTTATTAAATTTTATCAATTTATGCACTAATGCAACTTTGGCAACATGCTTCGCTATCTTCAATACCTTTCCTGAAACAACTCATCTTTTAATGCGAGTTTGACTCTAGACACTATAATGTTGACTCACTTCCTCCACAATATAATCCTGCATTCAACGAATTTGTTGGAATCAATCCTCCATCTTTGTTGAGTCAACAAAACAATGCTTTAAACTCAAGATTGTAATGTAATTGGTAGCAATGTTCCGTCCTTTTTCTTGTGTACATGTAATAAATAAATACCATTTCTAAACTTATCAATATTAGAAAATGTGTGAAATTAAACTTTATCTATTACAGATATTATTATATAACTATTACAGATATTCCAACTAAAACACTGAGATAAACTGAACACATAATTTTAAATATTGCTGTTTGTGTGTACAAATATATAATGGCATGCTTTTGTTAACTGATTCCCAGATCATGTAGGTGTTGTATTAATTAACTACAAATGCAAAGTATTATTAATAATAAATACTAAGTCTAAATTGTTTTGTATTTTCTGACTCTCGGGTTAGCTACGGTGAATCGATAATAGTCGGTCCTTGCCACATTAAATCGATAATATCAATTGATAATATTATATCGAGTTTTAGTAACTCTTCACTTTGCCACTCCAGACACGTTCTACTACGTGCGTGTGGTGGCTACTGACGGTGGCTCACAGACAGCCGTCAGCGACACGATCCGTGTGAAGACCGTTGGCGCCAGTGGTGTCAGCCCCTTCCGCGGGGCCGGGGTCACCTGGCTGATCCTCGCACTCCTCTTCGTGTTGGCCATAATTGTTGTGATTGTCGCTCTCTGTTTCTGGCGTAGACGTCGTCTATACTACTGTGAGTTGGTTGGCACTTTCATGTGTCGTTTTATTATATAATAATATGTACGTTTTGGGGTGACATATCGGATACACTATTCCTACTCAGCTCAGCTCAGCTTGTGGTGTTACTAAAACAGGGCGAGAAAATACTCACAATAATTATCTCTTTTGAAAATGTCCTCATTAGGGATCCTAAGTTTATAACAAAATATTATGTAAGTATATTTATCACTTGTGTAAATCGTTCAAATCTGTTATGTATTTAAATTGATACTTGTTTATATCGTTATCACACGGTGTCCTGTGTATACCATGGAAATACTTTTTTTTATTTACAAACTACATCATTGTACAAATGTTACATTATTCCTTTATTTGACGGAATTGCTATCATAATTTATCTAAAACTTAATTTACTTCATTAAATTAAAAGTAATTAAGCTACAAATTACACCAAAAAATAAAAGAACAACGTTTGATATATACTTCAAGATTGAGTTTCACGAAATATTTCCTGCATATTTGTGTCACTTTTGTGAACCTATTATGTGTTTCTTACTTGATCCCTCTAACGAACATGATCTAGTCGAAATGCCCTCTATTTTTTATAACTAACTGCAATATTGTGCCTGATTTTGACGACGAATAGTCAATTGACAACAAGGCATCATGGCATTACATAAACACTTTTATGTCGCCATAAAAACCTCGAAGTGGTCACTAGAAAAATCAATATAGAACGATAAAAATGGTAGATCCAGCAATATGATGAATAAAATTTCATAGCGTACAAATATTTCAATCGGCTTATTTGGACATAATATATACAAACAACATAAAAAGGAATAAGTTTTGTTTTATTAATATCGCCTATGGTAGTCTGACAATTATATAAATGGAAAAAGACATTTAACGATATATTTTTTATACAGCTTTTTTGAGATATTTTAAATTATATATTCTAAGGGAGAAACTCGGTCAGGACAAGATATATAAATGTAATGGCTATTTTTTATTAAAAACAATTTAATGTATTTTACTATTATTTAATCCGTAAATACAGGTATTTTTTCTTAGCGGGTTTCTGCACTACCTATCTACACCTTTCGTTTATAATTCAATTTCAGAGTTGAGCTTTACATGATTTGTGTAACAATTAATTAGTTTTATTAGATAGTTTTCATCATCTCTATTGCAAAAAGGTTATACCCGATTGAGCTGCAATTCTATAATTAATATCGAATAAAATGTTTTTAGATAATTATTCGAAATATTGGTCACTTGTGTTAGTTGTAATTTTACGTTTTACTAAAAAGTGTTTAAGAAAAATGGGGTTATTTTCCAAATCCATTACGTTCATAATTAGTAATATTCAATTAGAAGCATTGCCGCATTTTAAATATAATCGCGAACATTTCTTGAAATCATTAGTTTTTTAAAATGGTTAGGCCTACATTTTAGATTATATTTAAATGTAATTATATTCCAAACAAATTTTTACGTTTTTATTTAAAAAAATTGTTATTTAATTATATACTTACTTAATCCACATATAACATACAATATAATTAAAACGTATGATATTGAAAATGTAAAAATTAACACAAAAATAGAAAGTATAATTGATATGATGTTATAAACATTACTTTAATCAAATCATGGAATATTTTTTCTTTTTTGTGCGAAATGCTAATTTTGCTTTAAGACCTGTTTGTCAAATTATGAATACTATATATGGATTAGATGTCACAAAAAACGTATTATAATATTGAAAATGATTGTTTTCACCAATATTTACACCACTAGATATCGTCAAAATAATATTTTTTTTATCAAAAATGAATATAATTTTAGTGACTTTGGACAAATGATGACATTATTGACGTTACACCCCATGATCAATTACAAAGAAGTGTTGAACGTTGAAAACTTACATGTGACCAATGTGTTATGTTTTTAATCATATAATATTTTTGTAATATTGCTGCAGACCAAAAATATGTGTATTTTTATACCCTCACTTATGTAATGTTATTTTGTTTCATCTAACAATGAAGCTCGAGGAAAACCTCTACCAACAGCGGATCCTATGGGAGAATTTCAAACGACATCAGTTCAGTACGTTTTACTTATTACTTTATTTTTAATTGTGTGTAACTTATTAGCATTTATTCTATTAATTTTATATAAAAAATGCATTAGTTAATTATGTTACTTGTTAGTAGTATATGCAATATGTTTATTTATTAAAGATTATTTTAAAAATATGTAGTTTTTTATAATAAATTATAATAATTATAATATCTTTAATAAATAAAATATATTATACAATATAAATATATAAATGTATTTTATAAATGTAAATTGAACTAATTAAATTTTGTTATATGAACATTATGCATTGTTATTTGTGATTATATAGATTACTAGGGATGATTCGATTTGATTTAAAATAACTCTTCTGCAGAATGTACGGACATGATGCCTGCATGACCACCTTCATACCACAGGGAACCCTGGGCAAGCTGAGTCCCGTAGTGGACAGTGTGGCCTACTCTGGTCTCACGGAGACTGGCAACCATCAAATGAACGAAGGAAAATACTGTGATTCTGACGGTATGTTGTTGTTGAAAAACATTTACTAAATATTACTTTCATAATTTTATAGTTCTTTTGGTTTCTAAGCTTAATGGTGTTTCTTCAAAATGTTAGTTGATTTATTGTAATGAGCATATAGTTAAACGCAATGAATTGACCAATAATGACCCTTACATTGTATATGTTAAATATGGTAGTACTTGGTTCAAATGTGATGACAATATCATTTCCAAATGTAAATATAATTTAAACTTTTTCAATTCCACTACAGCTTATATGATTTTTTGACGCACACAACCCGTAAAACTGCCGTTGAGAGTACAAAGTCCCGCGGGCATTCTTTAGTCATCTTTTCTTTCCTTTTTGATTATAAAAATATTTTTTTACACGTGTTTTCTTGACTTTATGATTCCGGCCTGTCCCCAATTATTTTCAGCTTTTTTTGGATTTGACCGACTCGACTGTATTTTAAATCCACAGGTTTGACTTGCCATCTTATCGCTCCAGGCCTGTTTTACATAGAGTACAAGCTATGTTTGGATTGTAAAAAGTGTTCATAAATAATATTTGTTTGTTGATGATAATTCATTCCTTTTGTTTGACCTTTCTGGAGTTTAGTCATGAACGTTGCTTTTTCCTTTAAACCATCCTGATATTATTATGAAATTTTGTTTCTTTTTTGACAGTCGCTTTGATAATTTCTTGTTCCTCTTTTTTTTTTATTTTGTGGTAATTTTAAAGAATTGAATGTGTTCATTTACTATTATTGGATTTATTTATTTATTTATTTACATTATTATCACATCATATTATTACATAATAGTATACATCATATATATTATAGTTCATTCACCGTATGCAATGTTCCTACAGTGACTCTAATTTGAAAGAGCTGCCTCGAAATAAAGTTTTCTAGAGTTCTGGCTTGAATTCTGTAGGTCATTTTGACTCGAAAATTCTATCGCCTATTTTTAGTATTATGCTTATTTTAATTATTTTTTGTGTTCTGTTTAATATATTTTTCAAACATGATTTTAATGAAAACTTCCCAAACAAACTAGTGATAAAGGTGATGATAATGATATAAATACTGAGTTTATTAGTTTTTTACATGGTTGTCGCATGTCCATGAATTTAATAATCTAATACATGATTTGTACATAAAGAAACCAACTTGTGCATGAATTTTACATAAAAAATAAAATTTTCAATTACCAATTTTAATAGAGCTTTTGTGGAAAAGTTGATTACATTAAAAAAATTAATATTGTTTATAGCCAATTTAATGTGTATTAAAAACATCATTTATTTAATAATAATTATCACATTGCTTTTTACTGTACTCTTATCATATTTTCCATTTGGGAACAAAGTCCTCCAATATTCACAATTTATTTCTCCAAATCACCTAAGGAACAGGCAAATTGGGCAGTGGGCTCATATCGTTTTCGAGGATTTTTCCATGTTAGATTGAAAATGAAAATGATGTGACCATTGAAATTTAACTTCGTTTACTTCAATCCCAAGATTCAAATCCCTATTTCTATATAAGTGGCTAAGTGTTACAGAGGGAGAGCATTGGAGGAATGTTCATAAATCAGAATCCTTTATCCAAATTTTATAACTTTTTCGGAGAATGTCTGTCCTTTAACATGGCAACTCAGAAGGTAAAAATTGATGTGGCATTCTTACAGAAGTGGTATAACTAAACATTATAACAGGTTAAGTCTGCATATCTCTAGTTGTTTCAAAATCTGCTTTGTTAACCAATGTATGGCATGTTGCAGCATCTATTTCTATCACCCACAAATACTTGCCCTACTAGTTGATGTGCACGCATACAATAGATGCCGAGAAATAAGCTAAGAAAAAACAATTGGAAGAAATGGAGTTTCACCTTCATGAGGAAATTGAATCGAAAAAGTTAACCAACAAAAAATATTAACATTGCAAGCTGCATCTGACAAAATGGAAATAGAAATGTTTCAGACTTTATGTAACAAAACAGGCTAAAAGCTCTTCTGACAATTTTCAACGATTATTGATATAGAAGGCAACATTAAAAAATGGGGCGCGAAAAAAGCTAACAAAATAGTAGCAACAAAAAAGTACCTTAGATTTTTCACTTTAAATGTATTTTATGTTGCTACAAGTTAAATTAGTGTTTATAGATATTATCGTATATATATATATTGTTAAATCCTATGAGATTCTAGTTTGCTTTATATATATGTGTATATATAACACTTTCATAATAATATATGCATTTTTCATAAAAAAATCTTTTCATTTTTTGATCCGAAAATTTGGAGATGGTTTGAATTCTGATGATTTGGTCACGAGGAATATTGCATAATATAGTTCGTAATAAGAATATTATTTATCTAAAAACAACAAGAAAAACAAATATAACTAAACATTATTGTTAGATATTCAAAAATGGAAAAACGCATATTAATATTTTATTAGTTAACAATTTTTCTCATATTCTATACAATTCTACTAATTTTTTCTATTCCATTATATCATTTTGTATTAATACTTTACCGAAAATTGGTTAATAAAAATAAATATATATATATAAATAAAATCGGCGAATAGAAATATAATAATATATCAATAAGAAGCAAGCAGGATCTTGCCGTCATAATTAATTAATTGTGTAATTGTTCGTTAGAATAAACCTCCTAATGACGTACCTAAATACATAATAAATAAAACACTTCTACAGTCTATCTGCCCCAGTATATACAACGTTTGTCGTCAAAAGTGTGTGCATTTAATTCATTATAATTAGAGGCATCCTGCTTCTTTTTAAATGATAATTTATAACCCACGCTATCAGGGGAAAAACCTATTGTTGCAATATGATATACCATTCGTTTATATTATATCTGCAATACATGTATTATAGATTATTTTTTCATTATATATTAACAAAATAAAAAAGATGTGTTCACAGGTGTGAAACAGTGTTACACCACTATACAACTCATTTCGAATGCAACAATTATTTTTTGTATGAAACAACATTTTAAATTATAAATAGTTGAATATTATTCAAATAGTACGTTTTGTATAACCAACTAGTATCACAAAATAACTATTATAACATAATCATTTACTCATTTGAAATAATAACATAAATGAAATGTTAATTTTATCGATATTTTTTCTGTTTTAGATAAAATGTCCCCCTCCCTAATTTGCCTTAGGTCAAAGGAAACATTAGACAAAGGAAATTCAGGAAGTAAATTCTAGACTGAAAACCTATACTCATTCGATTCTAAATTTCAGAGTATCCTATGAGCTTCATAATTAGAGATAACTGGATAAGGGTTTTCTATTCATTATAGCAATGCGGTTTTCTTTTGTGTCCTTCGTTTCTGTTTCTTATTGCTGGGTTATAATAATCAATGATTTTGATAATTTTCTGGTTTTTTATTGAAACCTAATTTAGAAAAGTTTTCCACATTGATTAATACTATTTCCTTTTATGATTTTAAATGATAATATTTATATGTATTTTTACTAATTGGCATATATTTATTATTATGAATTATTTTATTAAATATATTTTAACCAACTTTTGATATTTTTCAACATACATGGGCTATATAAATATTTAGATTTTAGTATTTTTCTATGGGACTAAAACGAAAATATACATGGTTTCCCATAATTAAAGCCCATAGAAAAATTAGAATGAAATACGAATATATTGCTATATTTATTATATATATGCATTACATGATACTATAAAACAATCATATTGGTTTTATAGAGGTAGTGAGATAAAATCATGCTTTGTAATAACATAATAATAGCAACCACGGTTTAATCAAGCATACACAAATAATAACACAGCATAAAAAATTCTTCTGAGGTGGAGCGTTACTTATGGGACACATTATACTGTTACATATCTAGATTTAGAATGTGTTCAATTGGACCATGATGTATCCAAATATGGATAAAGATGTATCCAGACATATCCAAATATGTTACCATTAGCTTTCTTTTCAAGATGAATTTAGACTTTTCGTTTTTTTAACTCCAAAATTATACTTTACAAAAATGTGACATGGTAAACTATAGTTAAAATATGTTTTGACTAAGAGTTTGTTGCCAATCAAATCTAATTAACGTGTTGTTTATTTAGTAAAAGGAACTGGATCTATATGATTTTCTTAGTTTTGGCTGGCTAAGTATTCACTATTGTTTAAAAGTGAATTGTTTACTATTTATTTATATTTATCACGGAATAAAATCATATATAAATAATGTCCTTAATTATATATATATATTTAATTGAATACTTGTAATTGTGCTTAAATAAATATATTGAAATAGAAATTGTTTAACATTATTAATTTGGAATTATAATATTTTCAATGCTAATATTGTATTTATGTAACTTATGACATAACTATACAACATAAAACTAATATTTAGCATCAGTTTTTCTAATTTGACCAACTGTTCTATTTTCTATTTACTCTGTTAAACAACTTCCCTTTTATGCAAATCATTATATTACTAACTTCGGATTATGAATTCTATGTTATTTGTAATGCATATTTGAATTTGCGGATAGAAGACATTATTATAAATATTCTCATTATGTACTCCCAGCAAAGTTAGCTAAAATCAGGTCCATATTTAATCAACATACGTACTGCTATGAAGATTTCTAAATTGCTCTTATACTAGTACTACCTCCCCAATCCCCACCCCGCCCCCCTCGCCCCCCAACCCACCATCCAACCAACCACACCACCCCACCAATCTACAACTCTCATTTCCCCTCCAACAGCCGACTACACAACCTTCACAGATACCGGGAAACGACGCTCCCTCTTGCTTATGAACACCCCTCTGGACCGTACAGACCATTCACTGTGCAACAACAACAGTCTGGCCAATGGTGTCAGCCTCGGCGGCAATATCGTCACAACCGCCGGTGGCGGCGGAGTCTGCGGCCCCCCCGCTTATGGGACCCTCACGAGCAACGGCGGCAGTAGCAGTCCCACGTGTAAGCCGCATCCGTCGGGGACGTTCCACCGGCACCCCCACCAGCACCAGATTGGGGGGCTGTTCCATCACCATCTGCCTCACTCGCAAGCGGGGACACTAAGGTCCCTGGGCGGCGGTGGTGGCGGTGGGGGCAGAGTTGTGTCATCGTCATCGTATCAGCCCACCAACTCTCTGGTGACGCACCATCATATGCAGACGACGTCCTCTTTTGCCCCAGCGACAACTGCGTCTACTTTCATTTAGAGTCGGGGTTCATACACCCCCAACCTCCCCCCTTCCCCCTCTCGAAAGTGTGAATTTTTTTAGTTGTATTTTGTTTATATATATATTTAACACGTAAATTTTTTTATTTCCAAGTGTTCCCATATATTTACATATAGTAATTTATTAAAATTGACGTTATGCTGAGCCGTTTCCATACAATTAAAACAAATATTATAAGGCTTATTTTGTCACTCTGTTTCCCACTTCACAAGAATTCTTAGTTAACAAGCAGTTTCATTTTACAAGCGTGCTAATTAGATGATATCTGCGACAGTGTACAGGTACAACATACATATTATGTTTAGATAAAGTTTATGGATATGACAAGGACGCAGTCCAATAATAGAAACTTTTAGATGTATTAATCATGGAACTTGCATTATCGTCTATGGCGTATGCGTTAATATTTTCATAAAATTATTCTTAAATTATAGTTCAAAAGTAACACTACCTTTATAGTGTTTCCCATAATATTATACGAAACATTAACTATATTTGGACTATATTTTTAGAATCATTTATGTCACCTATAATTATAGTTTAGTTTGATGATTATAATATGTGTTCTTTGCGTGTGTGATTATATAATTAAGCAAGCCATGGATTTCTTTCCGATACAGTAATTGTAGAGAGAAAAAAGGTTCTGCAATCATTTGACGTTGCGTGAATAAATTTAATCCACATTATATATCCTATTTCAAACAAATTTACATGACTGAGCATTTCAAGAAGGCGGTGTTAAAGTTTATTAACTTACAATTTGTATACAAAAGTTGATTGTCTGTCTTGAATTTAATTTTAAGCAATTGAAAGTAATACAACACAATATATTTGCAGATTTTTAATTTAGTTTCAACTTACGATTTCGTATATGATTAACGTTTTCCATTTAATACTAGTTCCAAAAGCTGAAAACAATTTCGAAAGAATTATTTTATTTAATTTCACGGACTGGTTATAGCTATACTAGACCAACCGCTATGTTCATATGGCTGACAATTTGAAATCTAAAGCTGTAGGTGAATTGTTGTCTTCAAATATTAGCTATTGGAAAGCTAGTTTATATACAATATTTACTTTGATTTTATCATCTTCCATACTAACTAATATTTATCACTATTAAGGTTTTTAATGTTGACTTACTGCGCGCTGGATCGTTCTTACCTGAAGTTTGGCAAAATAATAAATTTATTCAACATGATACATATGCTAACTAGTATGTCCATATCTACTGGTTGCAATTAGTACTGACCATATGCTAACTATGTCTATTGACTATGTCTACTGGTTGCAATTAGTGTAATATTATAATAACAATATATTAATAAAATATATTTACCGCAAACTTACAATGAAATCTTTCCTTTAGCTTTATTGAATTTCTGTGACTGCTTGTGAACTGAGACTGTTTGTGAAGTGGAATTACTTGGGAAGATTGTTTTACACTTTAAATACACTTATAATTAGAATTCTAGGCTATCGAAAACATTCTAAAACTTTCAAATTTGATTGTTTCTGGTTTGTATAAACACCCTCGTCAAGTTTGCAGAGATCAATAGGTATATGACGTGTTATTAATATTAAATATTTTAATATTTTAATTGAAACGTTGAAACATATAAAATTAGAAATTGTAATTAGAAATGATCCAATATTAATAAAGAAACCTGGAAACTATGCTTACTTGATTTGTGTTTGTAATCGTCCTATGCTCCAATAGAAGACTAAATAATAGTTAATTTGCTTATTTTCAATATGATAAGACCATACAAGTAAGCTTATTTAATAAAGTGTGAAAATTAACATTTTAGCCTTTAATATTTCATCAATCGTTAGCGACTGAATAAGTGAATTGATAATCTCTATGAAATACTTTGTTTTATATAAATATATAACTGTATACCCCTCTCCATCTTGCTGTTTTTTATCCTGTTATTTGATGAAACCAATTTCTGTGTATATAGACACATTATGCTTTATACATTTTTTAAAATTATCACAATTATGTTGTTTTAATGTAAATTACAATAACACTACATTCAATATAATATTAGGATTTTATAACGTTAGTGGCTCTTCTGTGTTTGTAACAGATGGCAAAGTTTTCATTTTAAAAAACTGTACAAATAATGACCTGTGTATATTCTATCATTATTAGACTGCACAATTTCTTAATTAACGACTTAAATTACTTAATTACTTAGAATCAACTTAATCTTTATTCCCTAAAAACACAATCTATGACGAATTATGAACGTTCACTTCCTTTTACAGCTGGACTTTCCGCCAATTTCTTGTCAGAAAAGATAAATATTTCAGCTAATTCAACTATAAAAATGCACTTATAATAACTTTGTAGCACTGCTATTTAGGAAGCTTTTCTCCGTGCTCTATGTAACAGCTGTGTTTGTAATTCGGAATATACTATGTGCTAACCGTGTCCCGTGTTCTGAAATCACGCATTACACTGTTTACTGCTTGTTTATGAGGCATGTACGCCGTGCTGGAGTTTCGCTGAATCACGGTGTTTTGATATTTTCGGATTATCATCAACATACAAACACTCCGGAATGTGTGTTTCTCATTATTCTATTTTTAAGATAGCCATAATATCCTTCTTCTAATTTCTTTGATATGGTGTACATAATATACAAATTATTTTTTCGCAAGGATAAATTTATTTCGTTCAATAAATGGCTTACTTGTTTATTAATTAGATTATCAATTTCAGAAAAGATTAAAACACGGTGAAAGTATATAATTAACAGGTAAATATAGCCTTACATTTATTAATGGATGAATGTATTTTTACCTAAAACTAATTTTTATTGTTCAAGTTTGGTGTACAGTTAACAATAAGATATTCTACAGAGTGTATCATATAACGAATTTCATTGTATCATATTAATATTTTGTACCATGTAATGTTTGTGATTTTGTAATAAAAAGTTTTATACTAATTTAAATGTGTTTACAATACGTTTACTGATTTTAGAATTTACATTTTAATCTACTGGTAATCGTAGACTGGCTATTTTTGAGCAATTAGAATAGAACAATAGTTTCAAATAAAAATGTTAGAAGAATTTTTTTTCTTTATAAGTTTCATACTACTAAATTGTAAATGTCTATATATATATAGCATAAAATTGTGCCTATTCTAAGCGTAACAATTTGATTAATATAGCAAATTGATGTTATGTTGAAATTGTTTGCAGTCTTGTAAAGCTATTCAAAATAACACTTTAAAAAAGTATTATAATGTTCTAACCACTAACGATTTTTTTTTATTATGTGAAAAAATGTAATGAACAACATTAACAAATTTTATTAATATTTTATAATATTTTATTGATGCAAATGTTTACTATAAAAATTTTCAATTTTAGAAAATTCATAAAGTGTGTTCTTTTTTTAATAAAAAAATATCTAGGATAAATAATAAAACGAATGTGAATAGTAAACAAATCAAAATAAAACAATATAGACGAACAACGTATAAAACCTTTATTTTTTTTATTTCTTTGAAATCTTTTATATTCCTTTTACTATTTATTAAAGCAATAAAGTCTAAGATATAAACCGCAGTGACTTAATATTATGTGTTTGATTATTTAACTATCGTATGAAACTCATCCAGTTAACTATTTGAGCATTAATTTGTAATTTTTTTATTAAATTATAGAATATATCCCAAAATAGATATCCTATTTTTTGGCTACCATAATTTGTAACACACTTTTTACTTTGTATATATATTTGTAGAATATTCTGGAGAGATTAATGACAATAATAATATACAAGATGAGATAAAAATAGTCTTTCAAATGTTAAAAAATATGTCTGCATCAGAAAGAATTTTACCTTTTAGAATTAAACGTTAACCGATCATTTACATCCTTCCATACTTTTTGCTAAATGATTTTTGGTGTTCAAAGATAACTATTGGATTCACTTTTGATTAAAGTAATTCTAAACGATGATTTTTTCAATGTATATATTTTTTGTCTATCCTTATTAAAGAGTAAATTATATAATAATGTATTAAATCTATTCAGACTATACATCTCTCCTTGGGATAAATAGGCTTCACGACCATTAGTTCCGCTTACCGGGTGAATACTGTTACCACTATACTATACATTGTAAGCAAATTGACGCGAATTATCTTATAATTAACGTTAATTTTTCACGGCAGATTTGATTGTACTGTTTCTATCAACTGTATAGATTGTATTGTGTAGGAAAGTTTGGGGCTAATTATCGCGAAAATTGCAATAATCATTTTCTGAAATTAATAATTTTATTATTTGCAATTATTACAAACATTAAAAAGATTACTATAAATAATGCAGCTATGATTGTAATGATCGTGATTGTACAATCACAAATAATGATATGAAGCATATTATGTATCTTAATATTTAAAATCACATTCTTTCTGACTTTCGCTGATAGACAACATATTTGTAAAATGGTAATTCGACAAATTCATCAACAATGTTTGAAATAATATTACTTATAACGATAATGTCCTCCAATATAATAACTATAATAAATATGAAACGTATTATTGATTTGCATTTAATTTAGCGTTTATATTTTTTATATTTGATTTCCTTTTTGCGAAGCAATCGTCTTTTTTTGAATATCTAATATTAGACAAACCTCAACAATTATGGAATATGCAATTTTACATTAACTTAGTT
Source organism: Coelogynopora nodosa (assembly GCA_034780555.1). Lineage (NCBI taxonomy): Eukaryota > Metazoa > Platyhelminthes > Proseriata > Coelogynoporidae > Coelogynopora > Coelogynopora nodosa. The sequence goes on from JAUZND010039667.1 coordinate 40,009, forward strand.
TTGAAACAGAGACAGGCGCAACCAAAGGGGTTCTAAGAGGTCTGAAGATCCCCCCACCTCTTGAGAATATAACGCCCCTATGCAAAAGAATTATCAACTTTACTATAATATATATCCTGATGGAAAATTATGTTTGTATTATTAATTTTGTATATTGTATTATCGAAATATTATTTCCATCACTTTATATATCAATATCCGAAATATTTATTCGTTGAATTTTTGTAAAGTAAAGTTGTTTGTTAAAAAAAATAATTTCGAAATGTAATTATTTCTTTTAGGATTGAATAGTTATTTATGTAGTGTTTTTTTAAGAAATTATTGGCTCCCCAGAAAAATTAGACCACCCCTTGAAAAAGTCCGGTTGCGCGCCTGTAAAATGTATGCAACCTCGTACATACCCAACATATTTGCTATATGGCCTGCTACATTATTTATATATTTTTGGGAATTAATATGCATTGTAGATTACTATGACGTGTTGTATTTACTAAATTAGCATATAGGCTATCTGAAGTAGAATTATTACCAATTCATTCATATTACATTTTTAAAAAAATGATTCAAAGAATAATTGTAAAAATAATGTTAAACATGTATCACAATCATAAATGTATATTACACAGGCCTATGAATCAATCACATCATAATATATATAATTGTAAATATCATTATATTTAATCCTTCATTATAAATCTAAAGTAGAAACCGTCGATGCAGAACATGCAAAGCTTGAAGCAAAAACAGATTAAACTGGAATACTGCGTAATAAGCATATTCCTATATATAGAACGTGGGATCAAAATTGTCATCCAATGCTCTATAATAATAAGCTCTATGCCGTCTACAGCTGCCGTTTTTCATTGCGTATTTTCGTATGCCAGGTTTTTATGTGTTAAAAATGTCACAATGTTAAGGATTACATACATACAAGGGTTAACAAATGTGCGCATACATCGCCTGCAATATAAGAAAATGTGTTATTATTCATAGGTAACTAGGCTATTCCTCACAATGCGGTAAATTTAGCCACTTTCCACTTCAGAGAATTTGTGAACAGTTAAATAATAAACTTTTTCATAAGTAAATTATATAAATAACTATTGATGAACACTTAGTATGATTTTCACTTTGATATTAAATTAAAATTTCATAAGAAATTATTCGATATCACATTTCATGACTCTTTGTGTGTACTTTGTCACTACTACTAACATTTTTATTTTGGAAATATAAATGAAATAATCAAAAGGCATTTTATGAAATAGATACCTAAGGCACCTAATTACCCATACGTTTTGCGTAAAATTGTTAAGGAGTTTAGACATTTTGTTAAACTATGTACACATAGATGTATATTTAGAGGTATCTAATTCTAAGCGTTATATATCTAATTCTAAGCGTTATATATCTAATTCTAAATGTTATATATCTAATTCTAAGTGTATATATCTAGTTATAAGTGTGGTATATACAATATATCTAATTCTAAGTTTTATATATTTAATACGTAAAAGTAACAAATAAAACATACACAGTTAGTAATCTTAAAATAAATCGTACATCACTTTTTGACTTCTCATAACATATAAACTTGTGCAACTGTTGTGCAATTGTTGGTACACCAGTTACAATGTAATTGTCAAAATGTCACAACGAATTAGGCAAGGAAAGAAATTGTATTAACTATGTGGTATAGAACCCACTATTCTTCTACAACGATCCAATTCGCACTTTCAAATGCAGCTTCAATTAATTTAAGAAAATATTGTCAAATTTAAACAATTATGTACTACTCAATCGCTTTACAGCCAACATGTAACCACCTTGTAAAATGTCTAACACTCAGAAGTACTATCGCAGTCATGGAAAATAAAAAAGTTTAGGTTTGGCCGATGTAGGCTTAACATATTCTTTGCATTTTTAAATCATCCAAGTTAAATCATATTCAAACATATTCCTACCTAAATTAATGCGTTATCTGCTGTCAACCAATTGTCAACCTTTAGCTTTCTTGTTTGTAGAATGCGCCTATATTTTGTAATTTTTCTGACATAAACATTGCCACAACCTGCACACACTGACCACACATTATTCTATCGGGGTCGTATCAACCTTGTATCGAGATAAATATTCTCAAATAATATAGACAAATGAGGTACTTACATTACATCTTTAAAAATTAAAATATCTTGATTGAGTGAGCAGCCACTGTATATAATAAATATTTCTTTTCAAGTAAGTCTATGATAGGAATCTTATTTTGATTGTCGAAAAGTCGACATTATAATATAATTTTTTTGCTACTTGAAGCAAATAATATACTAGTATTTTTTTAAACAAAATCAGAAATACATTTATATATTTTAATTAATTAATATATATATATATATATTTAAAATTATTCGATTTCAAATATTAATAATTCAATAGTACTTATTTTATATGTGTTCATGGTAAACTATTTCTGTATCACCTCTCGTATTTATTCGGCTTATAATAATTTATTCGGCGTATATATATGCGTAAGGCACAGTTAATTGTACAATATTCTCAACTAAAACACGTAGTGTAAAAATATATAATCATACTTCTTCATGATCGTTATATTATATATAAGCATATTCTAAATAAAGTCAAAATTTATTTGCACTATATTTCTTCAATTAATTTTATCAAACCATACTTGCAACCACTGCATACCCGTTTTTTTAAGTAGAAATGAGAGTGAAATGTTCTATATTAACTAAGAGCAGGTAATGTTTTTTTTTATTTTAAGCCAGAAACTGTAATAGCATTAATTAGTTTAAATGTAAGTAATATCTAACGTTGTCTCAAATGTTTTTAATGTAAAACTTTTGCTTTTAAATCATTACGTTATTTTGTTACAGGCAAAAATGTAGTTATTTGCCTTGTTTATAGATTAACCAAAGATATAGAAATATTCATATTACCCTGATATATTTAAAGTCTAAGACATTAACTTATGTTGACCAATAATTAAATTAAGATTATTTTAAACATCTTCATTGTAAAAATACTGTATAATAAAAATACTACTATTTGTTAAAATATTGAAAAATATTCGACAAATTTGTATTAAGGAATTGCGAGAACAGCAAAAATTTCGAACAGCCATATTAAAAATATTTAATAAAGTAAATATAGAAATGATTAATTTTTTATTTATTAAATTGTTAACTTTGCTATTTCTTATATAGGAACATCGTCTATAAAATGTGATTAGTGTTGTGAAAAGTTACAAGATAGAAATATACAATCATTCATTGTCACGAATAAGGAGGAATTTATGTTAATAAAAAAATTGTTGTGATTAATAGATGGAAATATATGTATGCTCTGGCTAACTCGGGAGCTCCTAAACAAAATTCTCGTATTGAGGGCTGTGAAGACATGTGTGTGACAGTGGTTTGTGAGACTTTTTCAAATTAACATGTAGTGTAGATATATTTAACAGTATACATACAATAATTTAAACATTACTTTTTAGACACGCCCAAACATGAATATTTATTTTTCAAATGTGCTGATATATGCAATTAAATTTTTTTCCTAATGTTTCATAATATCTATTATATAATTGCAAGCATTTCATTGATAACGAAATTAGAATAATATATTCTACGGATCTAGTAAAATACATAGGTAACGTTACAATCATAATGTTTAAAACAATATGTTATTAATTATTAAGGATAGGCAGTTAGTCGAAATTAGTATTGTCCGTGTCACATCAAACTATGTAATAATAACAGGAATACTATTTACATAGTTTATTTTCTAAATTTAAATCTTTCCTTTTGAAAAATAAATATTTATTTTAAAGAACATAAGTATTTTCTAGACAATAACTTCAAAAGAATAAAAGGTCTCCGAGATATTTAAAATATAGTAAATTTTAAATACAAACATTACGTATCGAAAATATTTCAGGAAAGTCTACGCAATGACTAATGTATAATTATTATTTATTTATAACGTTATGATTATATTCTAAAGTTTAAAAGATTATTTATGTAAATTTACAATATCGTTATAAAGAATTTATTCTACTATTCAAAGACTTTTCAACTTTCAATAGTAAACGGACATTTATGTATCGAGCGTTTGCTAATAATATGGTATACAATAATTATATGTTGTGTAATAATTTCAAAAAAATAGAGAATTTATTATATGTTTTCTATTTTGATTTTTAGTTTTGATTTTTTTGTTGTTTAATCTATGTAAGAACCAAATAATAATTAAATATATAATATAATTTCTAAATGAAATTATGTTTATATTGAATAATGAAGTATGTATAGTTACAATGAGCCAACAAAATCCGTCAATTGATTTTATATGGCTTTTAAAAAAACATTTAACTGCAGACACAAGTAGTATAGGAAGAGTGGATTCTGACTCACTTATAAATAGATTTATGAGTCATGGCTAAAAATAGACCATGCCC
>JAUZND010039668.1:0-21276 GCA_034780555.1 Coelogynopora nodosa
GGCTTTCGTGCAATTCCATTGATTTTGAATCATTTTCATGCAATAATCATTATTATACCATGGAAATAAAACATTTAGCAATTACTGTATATCCATAAAAGTTGATGTTAAAGTTAATTGAATAAGAAACAATTTTTTTTCAATTGTTCACTTAGTGGATGTTATATTATTTATGTCTGTTCTAATCTTGTTAATATTATATTTTAATTAAAATATTTAAAAAAAACTTATTTTTCATTATTAAACTCATTTCACTCATTTAATAATCTACAAATTTGTTTATTTTTTTAATTACATTGGAATGACATATATATATATATATGTGTGTACATTAGAACATCTGGTAGAATAAAAGTTTAAAAAAAGGAGTGTTAGCATTTAGGTATAATTACTACTCATTAATATAGATAAACAATGAATTTTATTTCCACAAATATATAACAATATACTTAATCAATGCTTACTATGCTGATAATATGAAGTGTGCTGATAACAACGAATCGATCATTATTATTACACAGTAAAAATTGATTAATAGTTGAAATATCAAAGGTTATCAGCATGAATTCAACACAGAGAGATAGGAAGGCCATAGTATAATAACCTATATTATTCATAATTAGTGTAGCATATTTATTATTTAGTATATTAATTTGAAGAATTTTATCAAATTAATTTAATAATATTTATGTTATTTATTTTATATAATGTAATATATTAATAAAATATTTTTGATTATATATCTCTTATTATTTATAATTTGAGTACATTCAAAACATATTTATATATTATGCTAACCATTAATTTCAACATTAGGGTTGACTTTATAGAGGTTAATTAATCTTTACTATTAGCTCAAAGTTATAAAGAAAATAATAGACAAAAGCTGAATAAAAATAGATAAATTTGTTGAGCTTTCATATAACCAACTGAGGTGCTATACAACTGAGATACAAAAGACACATATAAAAGAAACATATTCAGAAAATGTACATAAGTGTGTGTGTGTATATTAAGTAGGAAAATAGAGTTAATTGGGTTCCAAATATCCCAAATTATAATTTTAAAAGGTTTATCTCATTTAAAGGATACATTTTCCTTTGTTCAATATATCACTAATTTTTATTCACATAATCTAAATCTCCATTTTGGTCTATATAATATTGCTAACCTTTATGAATCCTATTTATAATCCTATGGAGCCATCCCTTTGATAGGCCTAGAATTGTTTTTTATATAATCATTAATTTCTTTAAATAGTACAAATCATTAACTTGTTTAAAAAATATAAATAATCAGCATATTATTTTTCTCCTTTATGTTTCATTCCTTTTGAGCACCTATCATCTATATTTATCACGTAAAAAAACTTTCTTACTAATTATTAAGATAAATTCTGCCTTTGAAAACATTATATTCATGACATATTCTTAATTACAACCTCACTATTCCTAACTTCTATTAATTGTTAATAGTATCAATAGAGATATCATTTTTACATTATAAATGGCTTTTATCCTATTTCTTAAAGTTGTCCTAATTAAAACTAAAAGACTTTGAATTATAAGAAATTGCTCTTCATCAAACAACAGTGTTTTAACTCTCAGTTTTCTATATGAAATACAAATTAATAATGGTTACTATGTCTACTACAAAAGGTTTAATATATGGACAGCAAGATAAGAAAGATGTTCCCCTATTAATGTTTTTTCTATAAAATACATTATGACTTTCATATTATACTCAATGTGACAATTGAAAAAACTTGTACATTTTGTAGAGAAGGTTTACATTTTAATATTGAACAAACTTTTGACATATTAATTATATAATAATATTTTATTAATATGTTATTTATATTTTATTGTCTATACTAATTATTGAAAAAAATAATTAACAAGCTATAAATTATATATGTGGCTCAAAAATATGAGTAAATATCAACATTCTGGTCAGCATTCAAGTCTGTTGTATAATATATATACTGCTGAGAAATCCTTTGTGCATCTAAATCCAAGTTTCCAGTCAGTCAGTGAGTGAGTCAATTTTGGTATTTATAAATCAGTCATCTCATCTCCATGACTATACATTTTTACTGTAAATAGCTACATATATATATATATACTGCACTAACAGGGCAAGAGAGAGAGGGGAAGGAAGAGAAAATGAATATACAAGATATATTTTAAGAGATTTTAAAATGTCAATAATATTATTATAATATTGTCATTGAAATTAGTCATCTGTTAGTGTTGTGAAATTAAATAACTCACTTAAAAGTGATTTTTACTACTAGTTTTTATTTTCACTACTTTATTTTGTTTAAAACTGGAACTGGATAAAAATTATAATTAAAAGTAAGAATACAAAATCAAAATTAAATTTAACCATTATTAATTAATAATTTGGCACAAATAAAAATATAGACAATTTAAAAAAATACCCATATACATTTGTTTATTTATAAAATCATTTATAAGAAGTAATTTGTTAATAGGAACATATTTACTATTTAAACATAGAACTTACTTGGTAAGGAGGTGGTGGTCCAGAATCATGTGGGACTGGAATTACTCGTCTGGGTTCCTCTCCAATAAGAAAAAAGTCGGAATCATTCGTATTTCCCTTTAAACAGTTTCCCATGATATGCACTTATGGTCACCACTAAGGTTAACCACAGGATTTTTATCCTTGGATTTTAACACAAAATATTGCTACAAGTATCGATACTCCTACAGCTGATCAACGACCTTGAAAAAATGATGTCTGACTTATAAAACAATTTTAATTTCAAAACCGTTGTAACCAACAAATAAATAAAAAATATTAACATCAAGACACAGACACATAATTTTATATATTATTCAATAAATCGTTATTTATTAAAGATTAATAATAAATATTCTTGAATAATCCTTTCATAATTATATAATTATTCTGCTTTCATTTTTCATTATATTCTAAAAACATTTTAAAAAAATATTCTGCATTTGCTAATTTACGGTGAAATATAAAGATGGTGTCAATTTATTATATAATGAACATATTTTTTGATGTCTACTAATATAATACAGAAAAAGTGATACCGTTAAAACTATACGATACAGTATTAAAATCGGTACTTAGGGTATTTTCAAAAGAAAAATTATCGAGTAAAAATTTGTTGTTGTAAGTACACACTGTAATTATATAATAATATATAATTATTAATAATAAATACAATAAGCGATTTTTTTGGTAATTCACTGATAAATATAAAAAATACTTACATTTAATCATTTATGAAACCATATAATAATTTTTTTCATTTTATATTCCAAAATAAACTGTAAAGTCTGACGAGGTTTTGTTTCTAAATATTTTCGTAATTCCTAATTTAGTTTTTTTTCACTTATAATTTGTAATCATGAAACCTTTTGTAATCTTGTTGTGAATTTAAAGACTCACATTTAAAAAATAACGTAGAATACACTGAATAAAAGAAGAATTTAATAATAGAACGTATATAAAGTTTATGAATAAAACATCCCTATTTTTTTCTTTGAAAAGTAGGAAGCATAAAATTCTTTTTCTTAATTACTTAAATCAACTGGACAACTTTTTTATTATTGGGTAAAATTTGTTAGTTGTATATGGGACAAATATATATGTGTTTAATACATATGCAATATAGGTTTTAAATTTTGTTATCACAGACACAGACAGAATGCGAAGAGCCTATATTTCATAACAAAATTGTTTATAACTTTAAATCGCAGGTAGAAGGAGCCAATGGGGGTTAAAAATATAGTTATCATATTTATACACTATGGAAAAATGTAGGAGAATTTAACTAAGTATACATTTCGTATTCATACACATACTATTGTATCTATTAATTAAATGTATATATATATCGATAAATACTATTTTCCATAACATTTACTTATTTAAATATGGTATTCTGAAGATGACCGGGTAGGAGAAGTCATAAATATTTCACAGTGGATGTTCTATATCTAACTTATGTTTATGGCAGTTTCGACTAACGCAATTTCCGAGAAATGTCATATCTTTTGTTTATTTTATCTCACCGGAAGATTCTACAGCGGCAAGTAACGGCACTGTGTTTATTTACCTCAGTCCGACTTATGCTTTCGAGTAATAAATTAACTTCGTCCTAGTAAACCAGTTGGTCATATGTAATAAATTATACTTATTTTTTTAAACTTAATATAACGGGATTACAGTGTAGAGAAAAAAAATTCTTTATATGGTCCCATAAAAAAAGGAAACGTACATTTTTATTTATCTAACAACAGAATACTAAAATTGGGTATTTATTTTTTACATTCGCTAGAGTTGACATTATCGGAAAAGCAAAATTTTCAAATATAAATTAATTGGTCACATGCGACTTTTTTGTCCTGTATTAAAAAAAAAACAATAAAATAAGTGTAGGAATACTTGTGTTTTGCGATATTTCAAAGTCAAATGAACAAAATATTATCAAATTTCAATTTAATATTGATTTAAATAGAATTTCATATAATATTACTAAATTCAATAGAGGGTTACAAACAAAGAATCTTGTGAACTTCACCGGTTCAAAAATTAGATAAAATTATCAGACACAAATCTTTCTTGAAAAATATCGTAATGATGACAATTTAAAATTTATCAACGATATGAACTTATCATGCATCTATTAATACTTACTACAGCCAAATTTTTCGTTTGGCCATTCCATAATTAATAGATTTTTCAATAATAATAAAACAATATAATGATAACAAACAATTTGTATTGAATTATAGCAATAATCTAATAAAATTGGAATATTACCCAATATTGGATACATTAGATACAAAATATTTATGCTACTTTTACATAATTGAAAGTAGTATACCATTTAAATACATTATAATAAAATATTATGTAATGACGATCACACACCACATTTACTTTTAGAAAAAGGCGGACAGCTAAACACATAAGAAATTGAGCTTTACTCCAATTTCCATGTGAAAATAAATAATATACATATAATTAAGACCATTCACAATAATATAGACATGTAAATCTGAATCAACAGCCAATAAGATGTTTCATGAAAAGTTTGAAGAAATAATTACCAATGTACAGAAAATTTATCATATCAGAGCTTATTAATTATTATTGTTCAACGTATAAAAACAAAGCTTAAATGCCACATTGCAAATGTTAAACAGGAATAAGATAATTCGAGCTTAGAATATATCTCATAGCATTTCTGTCTATCATGAAATGGGTTAATAATATAAATGTATTTATAAAATTGACATATTCAATCAGTGCAGAATACTTTTTTTAACACAGACTATGTTTTCATGCTCACCAGGGCTTTATTTAATTTTATTCTCCAGTTCAATCAATCAATAAACTATAATACCTACAGTTCTTAACAAAGAGGCTTAAATCAGCAATTACTTATTATGTAAAATGCACAAAAAATTGACAAACACATGGAATAATCAATGAAATGTTAAAACTATATACACAAAATTATGTTACAATGCAAAAAACAATAAATATTTAAATACTAAGTTAAAGTAAAGCAAAACAATAGCATTTCACATAATATAGATATTAATTAAAATAAATATTGCTAAAAATTGCTGCATGTGGCAAATAGGTATACACAGCGTTAGAAAATGGTGCATTTTAACTATTTCGTAATCTCTCTAATCCTTTGAGTAATGACTTCCAGATAAGGATCCATATTTATGATAGATAAATTCATATCATCAAACTCAGAGAACGTTCGTTTAAACGACTAGAAACATGGAAAACGCAATGTTGAATAGTAAAACTGATAGAAAATAATCCTACCCGAATTATGAATTAATAACAATAGTACTCGAGCAACAATATAATACACAATCAGAAAGCATTTTGAGTATACAAGACTAGACAGTGACGAGCTTACAATAAAAACAAAACATATTCTTGTAATATACTATTCGGAAAGTGGTTTCAAATGAACAGCAAGTAAAAAAAAGTTAAAAAACAATTAATATTATCATTGATATTATGTTCTAGATAACGATATTGTCTACAAAGCAAGCAATATAACACACACTACAACCAGCGGAAAACAAAATATAATACTTTTACAGGCCACACCCTGTTTGTACAAAATCGACAATTTTCAAAAGATATCGATTACTTGGAAATGTCTCCATCACTGATGCGCAACAATTATTATGACCTTGATAATTACCAAATGATGACTCGCGTAAATCAGAGCAAAGTTTTGTTGCGCTTAATAGCGTTTCAATAATTAATATTTCTAGTAAAGATATTATATACAAAACCAGAGAGTGCGCGCGCCCAGACTTGAAACCAACAGACCAGAATCACAGTTTCACAAACAAAGCGAGAAGAAGCAGGAGTCCTGAGTTAAGTGTACTTCATCGAATCAATAAATAATAATAAGTACTCCTCGATAAAGATCAATATTGATCGATATCTATATTATAGTGTATTTCTCTATTATACAAAATGCTGACATACGGTTGGATTTCTTCTACAGCATAGATATAGGTAACCCCACAGGATACAATATAGTGACCATAGTGACAATATAGTGACCGTCGTGTTTCTTCAGCATGCCCTTCAATTATTCACGTTTCATAAAAAAGTAGGTAATTTTATCACCAACCGCTCATTTGCATAATTAAACAAAGTTTACTGTTATGTGTTATATAAATTATGATAATTAATTGTACATTTAAAATATAACAAGATAAACTGTAATTATAAGTAACCTGAATAACACGGATTTTCCGCTAACTACGATGATCAAACGCATGATAAGCACAGATGGTTTTTACTATAAATAGTTCAATATCTACGAGCCACACCGAAGACGAATCGATAAATCAATGATCGCACTTCAACGGGGTGTAATTCTTCCTCTTCCTCGAACGTGTCTGGCCCTCCTGAGAAGTCACATCCTCCACAATCAACAGCCTCCCCTCCTCCTCCTCCCCTTCCAGCATACACAGTGCCGGCAGCGGCGACAGGTCAGGCGGCGTCAGCGAGGACGGCATCTCAAAGTCCTGACCAATAGGAAGGCCGGCCGCCCGCTCCATCTCCTCCATTGTGATCATAGCGGTGCCGTCGTCCTCAAAGCTGTTGTCATCATCACCAGCCTCCGCAGCTCCTGATTGGTGGAAGCCGGTGGGAAGCTTGGAGGAGGCGGATTGGCTGCTAGTGTTGCCCGGCCGGCCGAAAGCCTTGTTTTGATTGGTGTCTTTGTGCGACGATAATGATGTCACAGGGGTGTTGCCATGGCCGCCCGTGATGAGCCAGACTACGCCAGGACCGCATTTCTCTCCGATTTTTGGGATTGTTGAGAGCAGCTGGGATCCGTCTTCGGACAACTGGTTGGCAATGGGATCAAATTAGAGACAATTATTGATTAAATAAAAATAATCAAACAATAATTCATACGATGGATAGAAATTCAAAAAAGATAGTTGAAGAATACAAGGTGTATAAATAGTTTTCTTAAATTATATAAAGAATTTTTTTTTTAAGTTGGAAAGAATATCATGATAACAGTAAATATTTTAAATTATATTGAAATGTTAAGAATGCCTTAAATGCATCATGTTAAAAACTGTCAAAGTTATCAAAATGAAAAAAAAACCGAACAAATATGTTAAAAATGTTTAAAAAATACAAAAATTATAATAATAATATACACAGTTTATAACGTAAAACACGTCATTAAAATTTAAAAAATACTACAATAGTAAAAAATAGCAAGGTTGAAAATTAAAAATTGAAACTATAAAATTATCGGAACAATAAACATGTGAAATACTGCAAAAAAAAGGTTAAAATGTGATGCGCTACATGAAAATATCAAAATTAAAAAAATTCATAAACATAAAAGAGCAGCTCACCTGTCTCCCCATCTTGTTGTCAGCCTCGAAGCCCCCCCCTCCGTTGATGACCCTGCCGCCTTGCAGGGGCTGGAGACTGGCCCCCCGGCTCCCGGGGAAGTAGTTCCTGGCCCGCCGCTTCCTCAGCCAGGAGAAGGGCAGATTGGCCATCTGGGCGGCATCGGACATGAGGCCGCCCAGCTTGTTCTTGCCCCAGCCCTGCTCCGTGAACCAGGGCACGTTCCCCTTCAGATGCACCACTGACCGCGGCTGTGTGGGTGGAGAGCGAGAGATGGTAAACGATCCCACTCTGTTCCACTTCTTAACAACACCACAAAACAAATAAATTTACAATCTCAAACATAACTGGAACTGTATGTAAAACAGGTATGGGGTGATAAGAAAACAAGTCAAACCTGTGGACAGTCTGTAAAATCCAAAAAAGTAGAAAATTAACAGGAGACATGACGTATGATAAAGAAGAAGAGGTGAGAATACAATGGTGCGGAACTTTGGACCCTCAGCGGCAGTTTACCAATTGTGGCAAGGCGTCAAATAGTTCACCAATTCGTGATTTTTCGGTATAATTTTTAAAATAATTATTGCAATCCACATCATTATTTCAATTGTCCGATACTTTAAGTATCTCTGCAATTACATAAAGTTAATGAATAAAAAAAGTACATACTAAATTAACTGCACATAAATGTATTGTACGACACATTTTCTGTACATTTGTATGAGTCTTGCAAGATTTACAATTTTATGAGATATGTAGATGTAAGGTTGTTCGGCGTCGCCCTATGTTCACTTTCATTCACTACTCGAATCCCTTCCGCGATACGGTTGAACGTTCTGGTCTGTCAAAAATTATAATGCTTAATTCGACAATAGCAATAAAAACACCAAGCAATAAAGTAGTGGTGATTTTTTCTATTTTTAAATTGCCCCATCTAGGGTTTGTATTTTTCGAGAGTGAGTAGATGAAAGAGAAGAGAAAGGAGTAATTAAACATTAGAGAGAGGAATATATAATATATATATGTGGAAAAAGACATCAAGTGTAAATACGAAAAAGTAATAATCACATTCGAGATTGTAATTGTTTTAAACGATTTCAAAGCAAATATGGCAAAGGTAACAACACAGCTCTATATGTAATTGCAAACCGGCCAATTAACACAGAAACGATTAACGCGTCTAGTAAACAGATAGACACAGATTTATAATATCATTGTAAAAATTATCTCACCTATTTTAGAGCTGATGTTTCATGTCCGTTGTTCAAAAACATAGTTTCAAAATCAATAAAATTTCAAATTTCGAGAATTTTAATGAATCTTGTTTCAGAAATCAATTATAATATTATGTAAATTAATTAATTTTTTAATACTTTATAATATGCCTTCGTGGTGAATATATTTTTACCGTAATTGTTTCAAAAGAATTAATATTTATTCATGTTAAAAAATTTCTTTTTCGTGTAATGAGCCACTATTCGAGTTTCCGAAAGCAGTAAAACCATTTTGGAGTAATACTTGGATTCGAGTCAATATAGCAACTGATACTGCAGTTGTAGGATATCTATACCATTATATATTGGCACAGTAAACTTATTCTAAAGCCAGATTAAACATAGCAACATTATTGTAAATGAAAGAACGTAACTGATCAATCAATTGACAGTGTAATAAAAAAGAACAATTTCGTCTAAATTTAAGCATAGGTACCTTAAATTCAACAATTCCTTCTTTTCATTGTACTTAAGTAAAGTGATTTCCACATCGAAATTAACATTTTGTTACCACACCAAGGCCCGATCAGAACCCGCCAGAGTGAGCCGATAACAATAATAAACTATAAACTCCACAGAAAGCAACAATTATATAGCCTAAGTCGAGCCATAATATAACACACACTGACAAGGGCGGCAAAAGCAGCTCCTCAACAAGTCTATAAAAATAATAAGGCAGCGACTAGTGAGTGAGACTGGCTAGAAAGGAGGCTCTCAGATTCATAAAATGCGCGCCTTTGGCTGTGTGTGTCTGAGTGAAGCCTTCCAAAGTCCCCCCCCTCGAGCCATGCGCAGGCAGGCAGCAACTTTCAATATATTATAACCATTCTCCCCCGGCTTGTGTGTGTTTCAACCCCGCTCTCAGTCAGTTGTTCCCAGCAAGTCAGCGAGCGACACGACGATACCACCACGCCCTAGACTAGCCTGCTGCAGCTAGAGCGCTATTATAGCACGGACGGAGGAGAAGAGGAGAAAATATGGCTGCCTGCCGGCTCGCTTGTTGTGAGGAGGAGAATGTATCGACGTCGAGCGCGGAGAGAGTTCTGTTGGGCTCAGTTTTCTGCGTTGGTGCGTGTATGCCTCTCTTCTAGGCCTGTTTGTTAGTTGATGTCTGCTGGCTCACTGTCTCATGCCATTTTTTCCCCGTCCCAAAATGCTGCCTTGTGTAAGTATATAATTTATTGTAGCCTAGGCAAGGCAAGGCAGCGGAGGGGATATAGCAACGGAGCGGTGGAAAAAGAAGACCTAATCGATATTATTCTGTGTTTATAGAAGACTGCGAATGAGGCAAGGCAAGGTTGCTAGTGGAGAAATAGAGCCAACATGCTAGGGGCAGGGCAGGCGCTTATAATCTCTCTTCCATGTCTTTCTCACTCTCTCTCTCTCCCCCCACCACTCTTGCCTAACTGAAGGCTGCCTCTGCCTATGCCTCAGTCTGCCTCAGTGAAGCAAGAAGAATTGATCTCGTCACATGCATGTGCCTTCCTTCCTGGTCGTTCATGGTCTCAACTTTCTGCGCTCCACAATTATTGGAAACTGATGTATAATATTCGTACTGACTCGGTCTTGCCATGATAATATTATAATGCACATGTTTAGAGGAGAAGAGGACGTGCGCTAATCTCGTCCCTCCGTGTATATTGCGGGTCAATTGGGTATACAGACAATGCACGAGTATATTTATTATAATTTATAGTAACTAATTCAAATTGTCACTGACTGGTACACGTATAACCAGTGTTTACGATAGCGGGTAATTAGGTCTTTTTGTTTCCCCATAGAAAATTATTTAATACAGATTTATGTTTAAATGAATGTTTGTATTATTATAGTAATACAGGGCACATACTTTCCAGGCTTATATTTGAATTTCTTGTATAGCTTTTGTTTGTTGTTACAGGAATTAATTGTTGGAGCAGGAATTAATAAAAGGTTATCATTGTAAATTTATTATTCTAGCCCTTCATTTTCATCAAGAGCAATCAAAATGTCCTAGTCACGCTTTAACTTCCAAATCGCCCAATGATCCGTCCTATCCGCAGGCAGCCTCGATCGCAACCAACCGTCCTAGTTACTACTGCAACTAAAACAAACAAAAAAACACACAGTTTCGAATTCTGCGGAAAAAGTTAGTCGTCCGTTGAGGGTGGAAAACACCACTCTCATAAAAACGGTATAGGATCAAAGTCAATACCGCGACACACTGATCTTCACCCAAAGCGCCTCAAGTTTGTCCTCAATTGGGAGCGTAGTCATGCATATATGAAACCCCTAAGTGTGGACTTGAGAGTCTCCTCATTATGCTATAGACCCCAACCACAGTATGTAGCAAATACTGTGTGACCCTCTTTTCGAGTGTTAAATTAAAGACATAATTCAGAGGTAGCATATATTGGATTTCTGCTGCCTGTAAACTGTAATTCATGCCGTGGGTAACGTTGGCAAAAATAACTTCCCAACTTTTATCAACATTTTCCCATTTTCTCGACTTTTCCAGGTCACCTAAAAAATGCCAGACTTTTCCAGACAGCGTACGAACCCTGAAAGTTATTGATTTTTAGTTTTAAAGATTTTAAAAACACATTAATTATTGATTATATTTATCAGATAGAAAAAAATAACGAAACTTGAAAACGACAAGGAAAACTAACACAAATTAATTAGAATAAAACATAAGCAAACTATTGAAGTTAAAAATGTTGCACACAAAATGCAGCACCGTTGAAATAAATCTAATAACTCTTAACAAAGAAAATTTTAGAAGCGTTAGCTTAAATTTTATTATGTATGCGAATTTCAAATTACAAAGATCTTTGCTATGAAGCATTGAATTGTTTAAATAGGAACAGGACACGCTTTTTAAAAATTCGGCCCAGGCTCCCCGCAAATAAATTGTATTTATCCTTCAAATTTATAACATGAAGATATTTATTGATTTAGTATGTAGATCTCGGACTATAATGATTTTAACTTTATATTTGAATTGGAAAATATAAATCATTAAATCACCTCAAATCATCTTCAGACTTGATATATACACTTGACGGTAAATTGTTCATTAATTGACTGTTATTAAAATTGGTCATTTCCAATACACTAGTTCGAGGTTAACACCTTTGTTACTATATATTTGACTGTTGCTATTTGTTACATTTCGTGGCAGTATCTGTAAGCAGTGGAAAATATAATATTCACACTTTATTACCGTATTAATATATGCAGGCCAAACGTAGGTAAGTTAATCTTTCCGTGTAAAATACAAATGCTCATGTGCCATGTGAATTATATATATGTGAATCATGTGCCTTATAAGTACACTAGCGCCGCGCACAACCAGACTTACTTGCAGATAGAATCTCGCCGACGAATCCAAAGTGCTCATCGGTCGATGATCGCGCATTGATCGATAAATCTGCAGCGGACACACCTCCCCGGTCACGGTGGTATTGCCGTTCTGTCCCCCCTCACCACCCTCTCCCCCCTCCTCTCCAACCGCCGGAGTGGTGGTGTCGCCGCCGCTAGCCACGAGATAGTGGGCCTCGGCTGTGACCGCGTTGACGAAGTAGATGAACTCCCTCTCCTCCCCGTCGGGCGAGCCCACCCTTGTCCTGCCGAACCGGAAGTCGCCCCACTTGAGGCGGAGGTGTTCATTGCGGCTCTCGACCCCGAAGACGAGGGTGTTGATGAACCAGGTGGAGAAGTTGAGGGACCAGGGGTTGGTGTAGCCGAGGACACCCCGGGCCCACAGGGCTTTCAGGTGTTCCGGGAACTCGTTGGACTGGTAGCTGAGGGACTCTTCGATCACCTGGGAGGGTGGGATAGTTGGTGATGCCTTCTTATTTTTTAAAATCTTTTCAAAGATTATCATCAATGCAGATTGAAAATACTGTCCGATAATCTACGTGTGGATTAAGTCCGAAATCAATAATAATATTTAAAACAAGATTGATAGTATATTAAACTAGAGTATGATTCCATTGGTTATCGGCAATCAATAAAAAACAGAATATACACAAATTTAATCGATATTTATAAATATTTCTAAACTATAAAAGTGATTAACAATATAGAACAATATATAATTATATAACATTAAGTAACTTAAATATAATTTTATTTATTATTATAGGAAAAAATTTCATATATTATATTATATTTCATTTTTATATATGTATATATATTTATAGTCTGATGTAATGGAGAGTTTCTCTAAACGTAGATTATTATTAGAAAAGAAAAAGTCACAATAAATGAAACTCTTTTTAAAGTAACTTATTGTACTTTTTCCTACTTAATAGATTATTACAATACTTAATTCTAGTTAATGAATTTATCGAAAAATGCATTATCTTTATTCCTTTAGTGTATTAGGAAAATGAAAAAAAGGCCAACGTGAAAATAATTTTATAAAACAAAATATCGTTTTTATTCGATATCTATATTGGAATAACATTAATAAAAAATTTTTTTGCGAATTTTAAACCAATATCTAAATTTATTCAATCTGAGCATTTTCTTTTAATCTGAACCATCTGATCAATGTCACGTGAATTTAAATTAATATATATATTGATCTAAATTTAAATTAAGTGCTAAATTCAGTCGTTGATTTTACCAGCCTATTACAATTACGTTTACTATTACAATTACTATTACGTTTTTGTTAAACGTAATTTATCTACCTCTTGTTTTAAATCCCATTTGAAGATCTCCAGTAAGTTAAAAATGGTATTAAACAGAAAAAACATCTAAAAAGAGTTATATACTAATTTGTATTTTAAACAATATAAAGCCGAAAAGTTTTATGTTTGGAATATAGTAATGCACTATAAATTATGCATTTTACTATTACTAAAAAATTAACGATTAGTAACAGTAGCATACATAATTTATTGTTAAGATACAAAAATCGTTTTATTACATGAACTGTTTCACAGAAGATATACGGTGTATAGAACGATCGAAAACTGCTAGGGTAGAACTGAATCATTTTGCATCTGACTATCACATATTATACCCACACAAATACAAAACAGTGAATAGTCCGTGATTGCTTGATCTTTTTGCATGACTATTTATAAACGGGAAGCAAAATACCCCATGCTAACACTAACCGATATGCAGGCAAGGTCCGACCATAATAATCACATATTAACAAAGACAAAGCTGTGAATTTCAAAGAATAAAGAAGAAGGTAGAACACAGCCCCGAAGTCTATATACAGAGAGAGACACGTCTCAAACGAGGCTAAAAACAATACCGACAATGTAGCCATTGTTGCAACTTACTCCCCTTTCATCGGCTAACCGCCGCCCCCACCCCCCCCCCCTCCACACCTTGTCGCGCGCGCACAACAACCTCCTGGATATATACTGAAGTTGACGGAAAGAAATGTGTCTCTCTCTCTCTCTAACTGTTTTGCCCCGCAGAGGGTTCTACAATAGCGTCGTCGTCAAGAGGGAACTCGTCGTGGAGGTTTTTAATGTCTTGTCCTCCTCCGTGGACAATGGATTTTCCAGAGCAGCCTCGCTCGTCACTATATTGTATAATATAGCAGCTTGTTGTTTGGTTTACCCAGAGAGATAAAGAGCGCACGGTTGGCAAGGCAACGACGAGGCAGGCAGGCAGGCAGGCAGTGTGTGGAGGGAGAGGAGAGAGGAGTGCCGTGAGGGCAGAAGAACATAATATTCTGTGCCACAGTCGGCTAGTGAACAGTTAATACATATGCAGCATACACAGCATACATTGCTGCAGGAGAGACCAGGCAGGCATGCAGTGTGGGAAAAAGTCGTGTGAGATTCTCCTTCCCCAATATATTATATAAATCCCTCGTATGTATATATATATATATATATAATATTCTGACTGTGTGCAAGGCTGCAGCCAGAAGAGAAAAAAAAAACTGGTTCACAAGTTGGTTTAGCGGGTTATTGCTCAGAATTCGTGCTGTTTACACAATAATGTGGTCTGCACCAGCTATAGGAAGGCAGACGTATGCGCGACACACTATGTTATAGCCGGTGGTTGTGCCGGTAATAATATGATGTAATCCTCTTAATATTATAAGCGCGTAGGTAGGTGGATCAGAGTTATTATAGATCAGAGTTGCAGGCAACCCCCTCGTGTGTGTATATAGAATAATAATAGTGGTAGATCTGAGAGAGATGAACTGATGATGCGCAAGAATACTATAGGTTCAACCTAGTACAGTTCGCTGGAGAAAAGATTTAGTCAACTGAATCATAGAAATCAATTTTTTTAATCGGACGATATAGTATGGTTCGTATAGCTGCAGTTAATGAGGGGATTTTTACACAAACTTTTACACAGCAATAGGTAGTTGAAAAATGTCTAGAATTTCATACAAAACTAAAATCAATGAAGTCTGACAGGAAATAATGTAAAAATGATCGATTTATAAGTTTTAGTAAATAGTTTAGGTATCAACAAAAATCAATATCCGAATTGGTTAGGTTTGAATAATTGTCAGTCAAAGCGTTTTGTTACAATTTATAGATTCACATAATTCACTCAGTAAAATGGTCTGACTAAAGATAATGGTACAATTTTTGACGTCGGATGAACTTTATTATGAATAATTCCATAAACGTTTTCTCGTACGAACAGATGTGTAGCATAATGGCCGCATTAGACCATTAGACTATAGTGCACACCGAGCACGCTCGAGCAATACAATTAAGTTCTATAATATGTCAAGGGGTAAGGAACCTGCGTTCTTTCTCTATCAGATAGATCTCTAACGATCAGAATTATCGGTATGCACTCATGTTTGACTGTGTGTAACCATAGGAGGCGATGCAAAACAACACCTGACTTGAATAATTGTTTTAGAACATAAAAATACAACAATAGTATTTACATTTTTTGGGATAAACTAATGACTCGTCAGACGGGAGAAAACTAAATAAATTTAGCCGGCGAAGTGAGTTAATAGCGATTATTTGGAAAAGATTGATGCCACATGGAAAATATACAGAATCCTCAAGAAATTGTATTACAGGGTTTGCATCAGAAAAGTTAAAGTCAAAATCTAAGTTTTTCAAGGACTTGATAATGGCTAAAATTATTTCTTAAATAATTATATTGTTTTTAATTTAAAGTTCGACAAATTGTAAACATAAAAGTGTATTTCGTGCCTTACTTTGGCTTTCTATCCTTCTTGCTTACGTATAAACAATATAATGAACTAACAGACTTACGATAGACAATATAAAAAATGTTCTTTAAAACTATAAATTTACATGGCTTTCAAAACTATTTTTTAGCCAATTTATGCTTCCATTTTCAAGAAAATTCTTGAAAATCAATGCTTTACAAACACCATAAACTCCTGACTTCTATACAAGACATACTTGGCTCAGAGTCTTGAGCTGCTCCAATCTGGGTTCCGGTGGGGGCTGATCCGCGGCCAAGGATCGAGAGAGGGGGGTCGCTGCAGTGAGCGGGCGCTGTTGACGACTCTTGGTTGCCACCATTGTGGGCAGCACCGCCACTGGCAGCCTGGCCGGCTTCAATTGGCCGGCGTTAGTTGATGATGACCTTTGGTATAGAAAGTAAAGTAGTGTCGGATGTTAGTATGTGAAAAATCGATAAGTTTTATTGATTTAACTTATAGAAATTTGAATATTTAAAGTCTTTGGGGGAGAGAAAATGGTGGGCTTTTTTTAATTTAATAAATCAATTAATGCAACTACATTTTTGATTTTATATGAATTGATCGATGTATATCAATTCTATTATAAGCAAATTACAATAACAGTATTTTTCTCAAAGATTCTCTAGTGTTGGTTTATCTCTATTTTATTTCTAGTTAAGTTTGTGTTTACATAAAGCTATGTGTGACATATCGTTATGTTGAAATAAAGATCATTCGTCATACAACTACAGGCACCATAGGCCCAATGTCATCTAATCGACAATAATAGGCATTCGCTACAAAATAAGCTTCAATTGAAAGAAATAATGATTTTAACAAACATGTCAACGTTTTCTATATTATTATATTTACCACTTAGAGTGCACAAACATTTATGTGCATACAAATACGTAAGTGCAATTCTCATCAAATCAATCGATAATTATTGATTATAATAAGAGGTCATCCAAAATACCTCCCCCTTCCCAATTTTGATGAAGATCAGAAAAGTCTGGCTGAAGGTTAGAAAGTATAAAATGTTATTATAATTTTTTAACACCTCAATATTAATAAAAGACTTCTCATACTTTTCACTAATGTGATATAAATGTGATGAGAACTAGATTGCAAAAGCATTTAGCGTTTTCTTTGAACCACAGTCTTTATTAGGCCCGTCTTATTTCCACAACCATGACAACCAAGCCTGTGACTGATAAACAAAGTAACCAAATAACTTTAGCTGCACAGTTAATATTCACAATTATTATTTAAATAGTAAAGTGCACAAGCCATTGATATTAATTAATACTGCCTGATATTAATTACTATGTATATAATAATATTATGATTGAGTCATGTACGCGCATCATATTCACACATATTCACTATCACCATTAGACTCAGACAGTTGTCACTTCAGTTGCACTGTCGCTCTTCCTATTTGGTCACAACACGGTCGCTCTTCTACATATACTTTGTACTCGTAATAGAGAGAATAAAATCGATAAACCTTGACTACGTACAATTTTAGACACAAGAAAAGGTATATACTATTTAACTGAACTGGTATGTAGTTAGATACAAAACAATTATTTTGAAATCCCCGAAAGGCAGAACTTAACAGCCAGCGAGTTTGAAATATGTCACAATTAATTTTTATCAACAGTGGTCCGTCCCCGGCCGTTGTGTAGCCTGAATTTTCGACAAAATGGAAGATATACAAGCAGGACGATGTGTTACTGTTAAGTTCCGGCTGTATACAAATCTTCAGTGACGTATGGCGTATACAATGGAAACACCAAATACCTATAAGTAGGTTGAAAACGTTGGAAGGCATTGGAGACACGATTCTGTTGTTATAAATATACATTTCTAAGTTGTGCTATGACATTTTAACAATTCAAATAAATTCAGCTAAATCGTTGTGAAAAATATGTTACACAATAGAAAAAGCATTATGTCGAAGGCCGTGCACATTGTTAATGTATTTCGTTTAATTTTACAATTAAGCAATGGTGTAAAGTAAGCTTTTCTGAGTAAATATTCTTTGTAGAAGTATTACAACGAAATTAGTATATATAGATAAAACTGAGTGTATAAAAGTGCCTTCAAACTCTAATATTGACACTGTAATTGATTAATCATACGATTATTGGATATAAGAGTTATGTGCTATACATTACTAAAATATCTTTTAAACACACTGTAAATGAAATCTAAAATGGGCTGCGATTTTATGCTGACCAATATAATATAATTTGAAGTAAAATTCAACGAAGTATAATATGATTACTGGATTGAGGATTGAAACAAGCGATAAATACATTCTTCATTTAAATCCGATAATCCAGTTATTTAAACGTAAATATAAATAATTTAAATTTAATTATTTTAGGTGTAAGTACAACTCCCAGAGTACTTACATTGAATCATTTGTTATTAATTAATAGATTTAAATTTTGAGTCTTTTAAACGGCTTGAATGTATTGTAATAAACAGTACGGAATATCTATTGTTTCGTATATCATAATTATACATAGATATACAATATGTGCCTCGCAGCGGTTTTGAGAAAGACAAATCATACTAGGATTTGCGAGGCAATAAAAAATAATTGGAATATGCACACAGCCTAAATATGCATACTTTAAAGCTATTTTTAACATAGAAAATTTTATTTTGCACCATTAAAATCGTTATAAATAATTACATTAATTTATATTACCGCTAGATAAATAACTTATTTTATTAAGAGAAAATTAAATACATTAGCTGATTTGGGATGAGCATAAACGTTAAATTATTTATCTAGCCTCAGCTTGCCTCGCAAAACTCGTTGATGACTCATCGTTTTCATAACCATCGTATATAACAGGATTATGTTAAATTGTACATCCAGGAATGAGAGAGAAAGAAAGAAATTAATATCTATTGTTTAGACAATTTTATGTCTAACAATGTTTGCAGTAATAAATACATATCTAACATGACGCGTTAGATACGTGACAACAACACCTTATAGCAAACTGAATTATTTATTAAAATATTATGTTTTACACGAAAAATTACTTTTGCCAAATGACTAGTGACGATAATTGATGGCAAATACAAAATTGATGAATACAATTTGTTTGCCTCTCTCAAAGTGGGTAAAACATTTTTCAAAACTGCTCGTCGTTGAAATCATGGCAGGATAAAATGAAACTTCAAATTAAACAATTCACTAAGAATGGTTGTTAATAAATGAACAGTACTGTAATCTAATCCCATAACAACACTCACATTTTATTCGTATTAGAAATGGTAGCAACAGCACTTTCTCCAGCCGACGACACCGGCTTGCCGCCGCTGGTCACCTGCAAGCCACCATCGGCCCCACTCCCGACGGCCTGCGAGGTGCCCAGGAGCACGGAGGCCGGTGACACCTGTACCAGCTGGATGACATGATGGTGCGAGTGGTTGGTCAGGGCCCCATTGGAGCTGATCATCCCGGTGGGCACGGTGCAGCCGCTCTTGGCCAGGTCTGCCTTGGGAACTTTCTCGAACTTTGTGAGCGACTTGAAGCCGCCGGGTGGGGGCTGCTGGTGCTTCCGGGCCACCAGTTTGGGCTGGGGAGGGATTGCGATCTTGTTCTTCCGGTTGGCGGGTGGTTGGGCAGTGCTGTTGATCGTGGGGATGTAATGCAAATTCAGACGTCTATACCCCTAAAAGCACTGCATGTATTAATTAGAATATCCAGAATAGTTCAGATAATTTAACTTGATACGATAAAAAAACAAGACCATTTGGCAAAACAATCAGATGATGACAGTAAATTAAATTAGTGACTTGACGCTATAATATGCTCTATTAAATTGGCTATAGAATTCTACATTAATTGAATAACATTGATTTTTTGCAAAAAAAATGCCAGATTGATTTGAGTAAAATCATAAAATGTGACGAATTATTTGCAGTATATTACATTCATTAGTATCAATCATGTACTTGACATCTTGATAATATAAACAATATCTACGACTTTTTCAAGGTGTAGAATTTTGTCTTGAAAATTATTTCGATTTTCAAAAATGTTCTTCTGAAACTATTTAGAGGATATATTTTCATTCTTCCCGACTATTCTTAGACTCGTAGGATGCCACTCTCTCCAGATTAAATTATTTAAATATTATATACTGACAACATAGAATAAATATAATTCAGTCCGCTAGGGAATCGAACCCACAAACTGAGCCAGGAATTATTGGACTACAATATTTATGAACAATGTGATAAATGAGAGTGATTCAGCCCGTGATAATTATAATTAATGTTATTACACATATCATATAAGTATTTAAATATTGAGTGATTTCTTCGATATTGTGAACGTAAATAAAACAATTTTTTAATGTTTAAGATTTTATGATCTAAAATAAATATATGCAATTATAATTTAATGGCAATATATGACCAATTCGGTTTTAACTATATAAAGTATAAGTATTGTGCGACGAAATAACATGTGCTATTATGGCTCTATAGAGATATGTCTATTTACATGAACAGACCACGCACTGTATCTGTTTAACTACTCCAGCCTTGCGTGTCACGTATAGATTGGGGAGATAAGTATGCAGGTAGCTATTGGTTGTTCACGATCAATGCACACAGTCTGTGTTACTGAGGTTCCCTCTTTCAATCTTCCCATCATGTGCAGGAACATGGGTGTATGAATGAATGTCTCATCAGTTATTATAATGTTTGTATTTAAATATTGATTTCGTCACGCGGCGTCACAGAAAAAGTTGACCTTCAGTTTCGCCGCGTCGCGTCGTACTCGGTGGAAATATACTTTTTTGCGTCGCGCTTGTTGGACATAAGGCCTGTGTCCACCAAGCGCGACGGAAAGCGACGCGACGAGACGCGGTCAAT
>JAUZND010039679.1:9745-21275 GCA_034780555.1 Coelogynopora nodosa
TATTAATTAGTGAATCATAATATATTATTTATCACGTCGTGACCATCGGCCACTGAAAGACATTCGATATTCGTTAAACTAAGTTTTCCATTGTGTTACAAATGAAATACAAATGAGAGTTTACTTCTGAATTTATGGTAGTGCTGCCTTCTGTCGATATATGAATAGGCAGTTAAACTGTGAACATTTTATTTTGTTTCACTTCAAAACATTCAGTAGCTGCCAATTTGTGTTCATGTTAAAAGTTAGGAATAGTATTTAAACTTTATTTGGATCAACATTATGGATCAATGAGCAGAAATCTATGTAATCATAAATATCCCTCTGCATTGTTACTTGCAATGATTTCATTCCGTCTGAACTGTTGACATTACTTGAGAAGATAGTTCACTGGATTCACGTCCACATTAAAGAACTGCCAGTATTTTATAAGATTTTTCTAGTGTATTTTGTAATGTTTTGTTGTATTTTAATTGAGTTTTTTTGCATCCAAGTTTAAAATTTATCGTGTTCTATATAAAGTCATAATGCTAATTATTTTAACTCTAGAAGCTCCAAGGAAGGTCAATTTGATCCACCGCTGTTTCATCATTTAATTAATGTTAGAAAATTTTAGTGTTGTCGAATTCTTATTGTGCTTTCGTTCCATACATATTCATAGAAATGCCGAAGCACTTGTAACTTAATACATTTCTAAACATATTCTAAATAAAAAGCCATTTTAATCATTTTGAATGTTTCAAAAAGTATTTTAGTTTTTAGGCTGTAACTTTCATTGGTCACTGACATCTATACTTTCTGGGAACTTGTAGCTATTATGATGTTATTAATTATAAAAATAGACTAAAAATCGTTGTTTCACAAAACTTTTTTCCCCATTATAATTAGCACATCTTTGTCCCTAAATAAACAGCTTATACAGAATATTTGGTTAGAAAATGAATGATATATTTTGAATCGCCTTGCAAAACTATAATGCCACGGTGTACTAAATATATAAAGAATATTTATATGCATATATGCTAAAATGCTGGTGCATTATTTAACCCGCTAACATAATCGTTTAAATATTTTTTGTGTAAACATTCATGAAATATGGTTGATGAATCATTAATCGATTATATGGCCGAATATCTTGATTAAACATGACACATCACCATTTAATATCAGTCTTGAATAATTATACCTTCTCGATTGGTGGTCATAAACTATTGAGAGTAATTGGTATATATTTTACATTACGCACTATACTGAGACTGTATTAAAATAGATGAATATTATAATTTTGTATTATATAATAGGAAAATTTATTTGCTAACGCACGCTAGGGTATAAGAAGTTAAGAAGGAATTTATTGAAGTAAAAAAAAGCCCTTTGAATTGTTTTATCTTAAAATTATTTCAATTCAAGGACTCAGTTTGTTATATTGACTATTTTGTAGACATACCTGAAGCAGACGAAAAGCCCTTTCACATAGATTAACTTGTTCCTGATTTTTACATATATTTATTAATTATAATATAATATAATGTAGAATATACTACAGACGAATTGACTTTTTAGGAGCTAGTGGGAGACGAAATCAGACGAGTAGAATTTGAGTTGCATTTTTGTAATTCAAGAAATCTATAACTATAAATACCTTGCCAATGAAGTAAGCAGCTGTTTAGTTCTCATTTGAAGAATACTTAGCTTATTTCTGGTAAATATTATGCTTTTGATAAGTTGGTTGCATAGTCGACAACACAAATGGACTGTGTGTCTAAATTTAGTAGTTTTAGCCACAGAATAAATGATAATGTAAAATGTAATCAATTTAATTAAGACATGATTATACTTTCCTATAGTTCCCCTTTACTTTGTTATAATTTCAAATTAGATATGATGTACGAGGGACAAATTCCTCAATTCTCCTCTTCGGGGAAAAATTCAAACCCAAGAACCAAAAAAAAATCTAATTAACTTTGACCAATCGTGCATATTATAATTAATCAATCGATAAAGCGCAATCTTTCCTTCAGTTCTGATCAATTGAAATTATAATTTTTTTTACTTATCTGTTATTGTCTCGTGCTTGCAGGCTCATTTTAAAGCTTTTAGTTCATATTTATTGATTTAGTTAAATTGGTTTTAATTTATTCATTACTGAGTGATGTCTAACATTTGCACCGAAATTTTTACAAAAATCGATTAAAAATTGTCCATTAAAACGACAATTTATACATCAGAGTGTGAAAAAAGGATATCCGAACGAATTTGTTAATTTTGTGAAATACATTTTTCTATTTCATCTATCCTTAAATATTCTAAAAATTAAATTAATTATGTTGATTAGCAGTATGTTATAATCTCGATACAGATATTTAATTAGATTTTTTGATTAAGTTCAGGACTAGATTAATAGATGTATGAAATAATGAACTTAAATGTAAATATGTTAGAAAATAGTTTCATTTTCTAATGCAAAATTTTAAACAATTTGCATGCTTTTTTGTTTATAGTTTATTAACATTATTATCACTTTTTTAAATATATTTATTTAGATTGTAATAAGTAAAAATGTAATTAATCTTACAATCGGTATATTCTTCAAACTTATTTGTTTATTTCACAAGTTATAATGAACATGGTAAACATCTTGCCATACTGATCACTGTATAAAAGGGAATTCTGTACAAATTTAACCAATTGGTAAAAAAACGAATACCATCTCTTACATTTTAAACTTAGTTAAGATCATAATTTTAGTTTCTGTTTTTAGATGCATTTACTGTTCATCTACGTAAATGAGTAGGCTAGACTTAAACACAGATTCTGGAAGAGACTTTCAAATAATCCGCGAATCCTTTCTTGCAATCGTAGTTGTTTTGATAATTGTAATATGTTTGCAACCATTTCTATGTGCGTGCATTGGCCTAGACCTATCCACGTCAAAGTCAAATAAGACATAATTGTTCCAGCTACATATTTTTATGGAACAAGTATAGTTTCTGATTATTATTTAGATATCGATGACTATAAACTATATTCTGTAATTTGACTATTTTATACTCATATATGTGACCTGTTAGTTTCACAACCCTACCTCTGCACCAATGCTGATGTAAGATGCAATCAATATTGATTAATTAAATTACTTCGAATTACATTTTAATTGTTCAAATTTTACTAAATTTGTTTGTTTAAATCATTACTTAGAAATAATAAGGGTTGAAGCATGGAACTCATAATCATATAAGCCGTGGGAATCGGTCGAGTTTTTTGAATTATATATTTTTAGTTTTTTAGTTTAAGTTTTTATTTTTATTGTGAGTTTTTTAATTCTATTTAATGTGTTTCAAAAGAACATTCTCCTTTCTTCTTTCTTGTTCACTTCTCAGTAAAGCTCTGTATTGTATCACCTTATATAAGGAATGTTTTTAGGGATACTGCACTTCATACTAGTATGGCAGCAAGCCCTTCATGTTTCACACATCTTTCAGTCCCCTCGTCGTTTCATTTCAATTGGTTCATTTGATCTCTCTTTAATACATTCTCACTCAACTGATTCAACTATATGGATTTCTTGTCTTGCTTCCTTGTGTTTTGTTACAGCTTATATTATTATATCAGCTATGCTATTTGGTTTGCTATCTTTTTCGATATTTGTAGAATACTTAATTGTTAAATTGGCGTGGAACACAATGAATGTACCTGCTGTTGTTCTGTTCTGTTAAGTGAATATAGGCAGGTATTGATGGGAGCAACACCACACATTCTCAATATAAAACAATACAATTCATTGCAGACAGTCAGCCAGATACAGACATTCTGTCCGATAACTTACTCTAGAATGATACATTATTTTCTTTACTAAAAAGCTTTACTCGTTCTGTATTTCTCTCCCTATATATATATGTATCTGTCTAAAAATACTTGATAATGGTTGCTGTTCATATTTACAATGTGGACTATAATGTAACATTTTTGTACTGTTAACATTTTGGGGTAGCATAAAAAATAAAAATTTACAGCTTTTGTATGTTTTTACTAATGAGAGTTTACAACAAATATATGTTATATGTTTCTCAATTCCGCTTCCCCTGTATCTCTTTTTCTTAGCCTCAATTATATGGGTGGTGGCAGAAACTTACTCTTTTGCTCGATTTAAATGAAAACAACCATAATATCTAGAATAAATTCACTTCATGTTTGGATGCCTTTTACTTCATTATAAACTTGTAAAAGTTTTGTCATAACCTATCTATGTACATTCTCTGTTCATTGTATATAATGAAATTAATGGTTATATATATATATTATTATCGACCTACAAAAAGTATTTCCTTATATTTCAATACCAAAAAAATGGTGTATGTTACTTTCTATTTTGTCTGGCTTTATTTCTTATTTTGGTATATTTTCAGGAGTGAATCGGACGTTTATATTTATAGATATATCTTTACTATTACATACTGTATAATCCTCGCGTGAAGGCCAATTGCAGCATATAGCACCTATCCTGTTCAGATTTTGACATGATAATAATACAATTATTTTGTTATGGTATACTAAGTAAAATCTATAGGTAATTATATGTTATATTCTTCAGTCTAATCCAAAGATAATACTATTTATTGTTACCTTTCATCTAGTCTAGTCTAATACTAATACTTTTAAATTGACGTAATTTGAGCGAATATTACTGCGCTTATTAGCCTTATTAACTAAATATAAAAGTGTGCATTAATGCGGTTGACTTGTTCTATTGGATTTGCTTAGCATAGCATTGTAAATTTCCGTTATGTATTGCTAGATTCGGCAATAATAGTTTACCAGTCAATAAAAGACTTTAATTTGGGTTTATTTGGGTTTACTTTTATAATATATCATCATTATTGCGATTGGTGCTCTTTAATTAATGCAGAATGAGTACATCCCAATATTTACTCCCTCTAAAGAGGTAGCTATCTATCATAATGGTACTATATATTACTTATAATGAATTATAAACTAACATCAATAACCAATGAACACACGAGTCAAATATCGAGCATAATTGTTTTTCATAAGTTTTTATAACTATGTGTTACCAGTGACGTAATAATTGGACATTCTACACTATAGAAAATGTATTTTTTCTTATTTTAAAATATTTTTGTTGCTATTTTTTAAATCTATTATCTATTACTTTTAATTTAATAGTTAGACAGATTGTTTTCAACGTTCAGCAGGATTTTAAACTATTATTTTATCGGTTAAATTGTTATGATTACATCTGTTGTGCAAATAAAAAATTATAATAATAAAGCGTTTAAATTCAAATGAATTATATCTGCCCAACCATTTCAGTTTTTATAGAAAATGTATTTTGATTTTTGAAATCAATTTGAAAAATCTGAAAATGATGTAATAAATATTATTAAAATCAAATTAATGGCGCATATACATCTAATAAAAAATTATTAAATATCATATTTTACCAAAATAAAACTTGTTTTTTTTCTAATTATAAACACTATAATGTGTGTTAGACGTCACAAGCAAACTATTTCAATATTAAAAGTATTCATTGTAATCACTTTTATTGTCAGTTATTGTTAAAATTGATAAAAAAAGACAATAAAATTAACGACTTGTCGAATAAAAGATTGCGTATTGACGTTATCACATTTCACCATTTAAAAAAAATTAATGTATTCTGACATTCCTTAAACTAACAAACATTCTCTCCTATTAAAAAATCAAGAACTTCTTCAATGTCAATGTCTTGTCTCAATTTTGTAAATATATATATGTAGAGAAAACATCTTCTGTGACAGTAATTCAAAGTATTTGGATATATATATATATATATATATATTTGAAACATATATCATATCGTATGCTTACTATCACCCCTCATGAAATTTCTTAATTGCTAGATTTATTTATTCTAAAAATAATGCTCGATAATTTTATTTGATCCTGAGGTTAGTTGTTTTGAAATCAATTTTAAGTCCGTATTACTTCAGATGAACTTCAGATGTTTTTTTTCCATTTCTGGGTTGTGATGAGCCTGGCCATACAAGGCAAAAGCTTCGTGCGTGCTATATAGTATATATATGGCTTTATTCTTTTCTATAATTAATTTACAAATTGTTAGTCTCAAATAGAGTAGAAAAGGTAAACTGTTTAACAAAATACCGACAGCTATTCTGTTGAACTAAACCTGCCGATTACAAATGTTTCGTATAAATAAATAAAAAATTAAAATATATTATCCAAGTTTCATTCATTTCAAAGAATGTATAAAAATTATAAATAATCCGAAACGTTTGGTAAAAAAACTACATTCATATTTGTTCTTGTAAATTTGCGCTCTACATTTGTGTTCGTCAAACATATTACTTCGAGATATGGGATTTGTTTTCGTTAAACGTTTCTTATATCCAAAATAGAATCACTGTGTTTGTAAACATTTAATCTCTTTGAATAGGATGATATTATGTAGCACCTGTTTACATGTAGCACCTGTTTTATGTCTATCTTAATATACATAGTATTGAAATGTCTCCATCATTTCGTAATAACAATTTGTTGCAAATGTAGGTTTTATGTTAAGTAACTTTGTTGCGCTTGTTCGCTACTTTCAAATAAAATCTCTATTTTTATTCCCGCTATTGTATATTATGCTTTGATGTTTTAAAGACAAGCAAGATAGACAATATAAGTATGTATATTATAATAATTAATTCATTTTAAATATTTGCACACACATCATAAAATATATAAACATCTTTTTTTTTAAATATATATATTTTTTAGATACAATGGTTTTAATAAATAAATATCTAAACGTAGAACAATTATTTTTAAATAGTGTAATAAAATACTTACTTTTTTATTTTGAAAAGTCATTACTGAGATTACGTGTTTCTGCACATTTATAATTCTCTCATTCATTAATAATTAGTAATTACACCAATAATACATATTTAAATTATAATATTTCCAAGATGTATTATTTTATCTAAAACCATTTGAAATCTCTCGCTCTCTCTCTCATTTATTATGTACAAAATGAATTTAGTATTATATTATTCTGATTTATCCCTGATGAAGTATAACACGAAAGTTGGGTCGGCTTCTATATATTTTTGTTGTTTTTCTTTGTGTTAAAAGGGGTCACCGTGTTATCTTCCTCTCTCTATCTCCCCCCCCCCTTTATCTCTCCATATCTCTCTTTCTCTCTCTCTCTCTCTATATATATATACTTACGAGCCTTTTATGATATCATAATTTTTTAATATTTTATTTTTTTCTTATCACTTTGCACATCGAATTTCGATCGTATGATTGGAGTAGTAATGTGGACTGGTGTATCCCTTTTCAATTCACTCCATTTTTTGCTCTCCAGGCGCTGTTGTCCAAACAGGAACCTCCTTTTGACAGTATCGATGACATTGCCAGGTATCCGGCAAAGACTCAGAAGGAGCTAATTGCCAAGTTGGAGGCTAAAAATAGGTGAGCCCCCAGTTAATAGTGAACAGGCGATCAATCAATCTGTGAGAACGTAGCAGACAATGGCCGGTACATTTTAATGTAGAGTGTCAATAATTTATTCGTATAATCGTCGTATTCATAAAACAAAATATTGGTAAAATTATCCGCGCCGTCAATTTTTAGATTTGTAATATATTTTATCAGATTTTTCTGTTGTTTTTCTGGAATACATAATTTATTGTAGTCGTATAGTCAAACTTGTTTGCCGATTTATCTCCCAATATGCCCAACCAAAATGGGAAATACATAGAAGCATTATTACCCATTGCTATATGATTTGTGAAGATTAAAATGAATTGTTTTATTGTCTATTGTTCTGACAAGTTTTACATATTAATTCAATTTATTTGTGTATTCTGCTAAATTGTATTACGTTTTTTATTTTCCGCTAATTTTTTTACGATCGTTAGAGCTCATTATTATTATAACATTCGATTTAGATAACTTATTTGGCTAATAATAATATAGTAAATATATTTTCCTCTATTGTTCATATATATATATATATAGCAATTTGGATAGAATAGAATAGAAGTACAGTCTACAGAATTAAGGAAAACATATTGACAATTTAATATGTTATAGTATACGATAATATACTGCTCAATTAATAAGATAACTTTTAATAACATTTATCGATCTTTCAAACATATAAAAACACTACTTCTTATAATTAAAATGAACAAGGTCATATTTATTCTCAATGCGGCACATTGCACAGTGCTAACTACGGAAGTGTTTAAAATTATGAAATCCTGAATGTAAACTTCAGTTTTTGTTAGTGTGAAATTTCTTTTGCTTACATTTAGATTTGGAATGAATTTTGTTTGGGTTATCTGAATTGTTTTTATGTTACTAATGTTCAACTGATATTATTGTTACTTGATTGTTGTCATGAGTCTGAGTAAAACCGTTAAAATCTTATTTAACAGATTATTATTTTCAAATTTGACTACTTCCCCATTAAAATAATGAATTAGTATAGGAATGATTTTTTTACATAAAATATATTTCATGTTTGAACTATAATTTTTAATTGAAAAAATATGTTATTATAATTGCTAAAACAGATTTCTATAATTAATTAATTTCATTCACACATAATTAGCAAAAACTAAGCTTATTCAATTTTTTAATTTTTTACTATATTGATTATTTGAATTTGTTTGTTTTAACGTTTGAACAATTTATTAGAAAATTTAAAATGTCTTTATAAAAAAGATATTACGTTTGCTTAATTTATTGAGCTGTTTTTTATTACAATACAAAAAATTCTTTACCTACAGATGTTAAGTTGGAAATGTACCTGAATCAATTTATATAGTTAACAATATTTAATTTCTATCCATTTTATGTTACTTTTTATTAATCTATCCCATCGTAAATATCATCAAATTGTATTAAACATAATTATAATACATAATTCACTATTTCAACTGGTTCATTATTCCACAATGTATATACGCTGGTTGTCGAACACATTTTATAAGAAAGAAATAAGTTTAATGCAGACATTTTTTTTTTAAGAAAGTCATAATTGTCAGCAAAATATCAGAAAATGACTCGGAATCCTTAATAGTAATAAAATGCATGAGCTTGTGGCTGATATCCCTGAATCGATAACATGTAAATAAATAAATGAAAAGATTAAAACGTTTGTTTTCCTTTAAAGTTAATTTAAATTTATATGTAACCTCATGGTGTAGTTAAATATATAAATTTATTTGCAAGTGTCATTATATAATAGGTTCGTCCAATTAACAAATACTTATATCGGTAATTCATTTTGATTACGTCACCAGTCAGTCAGCCAGTGAGTATGTCACCGTATTATATAGATTCCATTTGGTAGTGAGTGCTTTGAGAGCTTTTTCTTGAAATTATGGACGCGCATAGATGAAACAACACCACCTAGTTGTTACCTATTTAGATTACAATTTTGTTGCGAAAATGTTGGGATTATAAATTGATCTACTGCTATATTGGTTTATCGATTTCTAAAAATATAAAAACTTCTAAATAAATTAGCTTAAACATTAGGTACTGTTTTTTGCCACTGATATAATAATATTATGAATGATAATATATCCACTCTGCATCAAAAAATGTATTGCTGATTACAAACTAAGACTTGTATTTACATCATTTGAGGGTGCTGAATTAAAAAATGACAATGGTTTTTTCCTTACATAGATGTCTAGATTTTACACAAAATGGTATTATATTACATCATGGTATATATGTACGATATTTAGCAGACTAATTAGGCATATTATAGACAAACTCATATTTATTGAATTATTTATACCCTAAATCATATAATTAACTGATATAATATGCTCAAATTATATTAAATTCATCTAACAACATACGTATAGTACAATAAGTTTAATAATACAAAGTGAATTCATGCAGGAAGGATTTAGTTTACTTTAACACTCTATCAAACATGTTTTTAATTTTTTTCAAATTATCATCAATGTGACTACTTACTATACTACTCGTCATGTTATTTGTGAAAATCCAGACGTGCAGTGCAAAACCTGATGTTATTTTTGAAATCTAAACCCCAAAATTAGTTGAAATCACATTTGACTTTTTAATCCACCAATTTAATGCAGGCGAGTGATAGGTGAATACGGCCCTTTTCGTCATTTAATATATAAATATTGTTATCAATTATATTTCAAATAAATTTCTAATAGATCTTGCTTAATAGCTACGTCATTCCGTCTCTATATATGTTATCTATCGGTCTCATAATACACTCTAAAGAGAAGACATTGAAACTGCTGTGTACAATTATAAACGGAACATTAAAAAACATAGTATTTATAGTTATTTTAGTTTATTGTCTTTTGAATTCATGCATAAAAATCTCAATGAAACTATTTTTAGCAATTATTATGATACATTTGATTTCATATAGTGTAAAAACCCTCTAGTTATATCCCTTAACATAATTATTAAAAATATAAATGCATATATATCATTCTATTTACTATCACAAATGTAAGGGAAGTGATTCTATGTTGGCTTTTGTGGAAAGCTTTTTCTCGAATAAATTTAATACTCATTTTCTTAGTTTAACTGGAATAAATCATAAAATGAGTTTCCTGTCTTTATTTATTCTCCACTGTTCTGCTCTACTCTGAAGAAGGAAATTTTAAGTTACGAACATCCTTATTAAATTATTCAGTTGCTTTCAGTTTACCTCAAATGATAACATTGATATAGTTTTAGTCTGGGAATTACTATATATAATATCGTAATATAAAATTCAGGGAAGTCATATTCAATGGAAGGTATATATATATTTTGCGATATATTTAAAGTAAATTTTAAATAATATATTTAAAAGTAATATCTAATAATATTAAATATAGAAGATGAAAAAATGTGTGTTAACTCAGAAACTATTATTATTTTATGATTTAGTATTATATTACATTATCATTTGTTCTCAGAAGTATAAAGACTTTAAATAACCTTTATAAAATATTGATAACTACTGTTATCTGATATTTCTTTTAAAACCCTCATTTCGAAATTACTGCGTGTTGCAATTTCAAATTGTGTTCTACTATTTTATACATGAAAACATAGATTATATTATTTAAAAAAAGATTAACATATTAAACTCAAATTAAAAATGTGATATCAAAACGAGGCGTGGAATAGCCTGCACACATGCCTGATAAAATTCAAGCCAATCTATAAATCGATAATCTCCCGCCCGTCCGCCGCCCGTGTGTAGAGAGATCCTGAAGGAGATCCAGCGACTGCGCCTGGAGCAGGCAGCCGCGGCCAACAACGGCAGCATCTCCAGTCCCTCCGCTGCGGCCGGCAACCCTCGACTGCTCGCTGAACTCCGCCAGCTCCGGCACCGCAAGGATGAGCTCGAGACCCGGATGAACAACCTTCAGGTGACTTCTGCGGCCGTCGGGGGGGGGGGGGGGGGGGGGGGGGGGGGGGGGGGGGGGGGGGGGGGGGGGGGGGGGGGGGG
>JAUZND010039690.1:0-21263 GCA_034780555.1 Coelogynopora nodosa
CCTGCTTAATAATGTAATGCACGTTGAATTCAAATTTCGCGCGTTAAAATTATTCAACTGTTATTTAACAAAGAAACCTTGTTCACCTATAGTATAACCTATTAATTTTTGCAGGTACACGGTCGATAACAATTGAAATAATGCAACATAAAATTATTTTTTGCAACCCCCAAGTAGGCGCCGTAAAAATATTTAATATACGCAAATGCGTAGTTTGCGTATGCCTGGCTACGCCACTGCTGGTAGATAAATATCCTATAACCTATCTTTGGAAACTATGGTAGTTGTTATGTAAATTAACAGTAGTGAATAGATTCTTGAAAATTAGTTTGCGTAAGCAGATGCAGTGTCTAAAAATAGAATCAGTATGCTGAACGTTGACTGAATACAGCAATAAAAATTGATTACTATAAACTGCTATTTGAACAGCTTAGCTGAGATAAGGCAGTTCTAGCACTTCTACAAGTAACTCACTTCTTCACATGATTAACAAGCAAAATCTAAACCTTTGAACTGCATAAAATAAATTAAAGTCATAATAATATTCTATGCTGATAGAACACTAATTTACGGTTTCTATTTATCAGGGTCATGGTCCTTCACTTAAAAAAGAAGAAACTAAGTATTATAATATATCTAAATATCTAATAAAATCTGCATGGGTAAAGGGGTCGAGGATAAATAAATAAAATATCACTCTTTTGTAATTTTAGTTAACGAGTATTTAAAAATGTAATTTTCAAAAAAAAAGTGCCTCCACTTAGATTGCTCCGCGGCCGCTGTTTATTGTTGTGGTAATTAAAGAAATAAAACGGACTTTTTCACTGTATTGATTAACAAAAGCTCACTCACATAAATT
The DNA here is from genome assembly GCA_034780555.1 of Coelogynopora nodosa. NCBI lineage: Eukaryota > Metazoa > Platyhelminthes > Proseriata > Coelogynoporidae > Coelogynopora > Coelogynopora nodosa. Next base: position 860 of record JAUZND010039690.1, read on the forward strand.
TTTAAATATTTAAAACATTATTTATCCAATTCAATTGTTATTTTCTCGTTTTTGTACCATTTTTATTCAAAGCGATAATTTTTGTTAAAATTGGTTATCATTTTACACTATTAAATATATATGGAATCAATCAAAAGAAAAAAACTTAATCATAATAAAACTGAAAAATAAAGAGAGTATATGCAAAAGTAAAACGTTTATTACATCAAAGAATAAGTGCGGTGAACATATTATTATAAGTGAACATAACGCATGTTACAAATTAATAAAATATTCTTGGAACTGAATTAATGGAAGCACGTTGGGTATATTTTGTTATTTATCGAATTATACCAAAAAACCAAGAACAGCGACACTCACCAATGATTACTTAAAATACTATCAAGATCAATTCTAGTTAATTTGTTAGCATTAATCAACAACCCGTACTGCTTTATTACGACATTCTAAAACATTAATACCTACCTATCAATGTGAAATTAATGATATTTCATTAAATATTTAAAACATAACATATATTTAAACTATTTCATATTGTGCTAGGTTTCTCGTTTAAATATAGGAACCTAGGACAGCTGATAGAATTTTTGGAAGTTACAAAAACGACGAAAAACTGATATTGACAGGTCTTTCAATATTAACTAAAAATAATTGGTACAGTTATTGTTTCCTCATAAGCGCACAACTTTGACCATGAAAAAACTAAAAGCGTATACGTTCTATGCAAGATTTCATTGTCCATACAAAACGCCATACCTGAATTTACCTTGCAAATACAGAAAACATTATTTAATTCTTGAATAATAACAAGTTCGTTGAAAGAATAATTAGTAATCGTCTGTTACATAAGGCATAATCTCACACAATAAACAACGGTGTTGCAGGAGATGACCATTTGCATTGGACATCATTTATAACAGACTGCACTATGGAAAAGACAAACTGGAATATTTCGTGCAACAAATCAGAACAATTTAAACTATTCAGAAAAACATTTTGACAATCAGTAAAATAGTTAGTTATTTTGATTTACACATCAATTGCATATCAGTAGGCTACTTTTTTGTATAGAATGGAAACTAATAAGTAGAACATTAGCTATCTAATTATGGTATATAACAAACTATTTTTTATTTGATGAATTCTATATTATAAGCTGCTTATAAAAGTTTTTAATTGTATTCAATTACAAAAAAACAGTTAAAATTTTTAACATTACAGTCAAAGTCTACTGAAATATTTCAATCAAAATTCCATTCCGTTTGGTATGTCAGTAAAATAAAGAATACTTTAGTTTGGCTTCGATCGACAGCCAATAATTGTACAATTATTATTAAAATATGTACACTTTCAATTAAAGATAAAACAAATCAGTTTGTAGGATGTACTAAAGTCTAAAGAAAAAATATAAAATAACAGCAGTAGTGAATTGAGGACAGATTCCAAACTGGAGTTCCATAGTACCTCCACTATGAAAATATTTATCAAAGTAACAATCAAATTAAAATTTGCAGAAGCATGTGGGCGCACATATTTCATACTGTAAAAATGTATTGTTAGGCAAAAAAATTAATACGATACTTTTCCACTATCAATTTATTATAGCAGTTAATATCAAATATTTTTTAAATCTCCATATTTCAGTAATAAATAATTATCTAAACGCACTGTTAAACATGTTATTACACTCATAGATATGTAAGTAAATAACTAAATTTCTTCTTAATTGTATGGTTTATATCACAATGTGATTTAAACGAGACAAGTGTCAGCTATTCACCCTATTAATAACAATATCATTGTATGAATTCACCATAAAAGTACCTAGAGCAATGATGATAGACTAATAAAAATAAAGGATTCAGTCCTCTTTTCACTCTACTGACAAAGGCAGGATATAGTTAAGTAAAAAATGTACTGAATAATAGCAGAATAAGTCATAGCTCTAATAATAATGATTAAAACAAGAAGTGATAATGGTACAGCAACGCAACAAAGTCCGCCTGAGAGACAGGCGCACAATCACAGCTCATCAGAAGAGGGGGGAGGGGGAGGTACAGAATCTCAGTTCCTCTTGAGGTTGGCGAGGCGGGCTTCGAGGTCGGCATCAGCTCCCAGATCACCCCCCGCTTCGGCCCCTGCAGCCGCGGCTGCGGGTTGTCGACCTCCGGGCACCTTGGCGGCCCCAGTGGCGGTCTGGCCCGGCTCGGGCATCTGCCCTGAGATCTCGATGCCTAGTTCATCCAGTACCTGCACGGCAAGAAGGCGGGGGAGATATTGCAGGTATAGTAGAGACTTGAAATTGATGACAAAAACAGTTTGATCTCAAAACATCTAGTGAAAACAACCGATTAAACTGATCACATAAAAAGTTTAAAATAAAAACGATAAATTATTATATTTTGACAGAAAGTGGACTAACACAAGTTTTTAGTAATGTAGGCCACGGTGCGTAAAACTGTGTAATGCACTCTTGAATTATTTTCTTTGATTGGTTGCCTGTACCCTCTAGTAATCCGTTATTTTGCACTATTTTTTATATATTTCTACACATTTAATGTCTTATCACTCTGTGCTTGACAAAGCCTACGGGTAAAAAGTCGTACCTTATATCATTAGCCTACACGATTAAAATCTATAAAAAAAATTATAACATTTTAGTAGTTAAATAATTTGAATTTTTTTATTAATAAATTACCGGACAAATTATAATTTAAAATAGGCTACAGTAACCATTTTTTCATTTGATACTTTATTTTGGTATTGATTATTAATTATCAATCAATTTCAATTTTTACATGAATAATATGGTTAGTAATGTAATCATAATTAAATATTAATTGATACACTGGTCTAATATTTGAAAACCGGCATATTTTGTTACGGTTTGCTTTGTCTACATGTTAACCTAAAATAATTAAAATTGGTATTATATAATTTTAAGTATATATCATCAGAAACATGGTTAACATTAGTTATAACATTTTAATACAGTTTACTATATAAAAAAATAATTGAAAAGCTAACATTTATTTTAAGCTCGACTATGTATCGTTAATTATTATTTAACATACATTAAAAATATATTTCTTTAAAAAACTTATAAGTTTAGTACCTAATTTTGATTCCAGAAAATTAAATGACAAAATAGTTACACTAGCCTATTTTCAATTATAATTTGTTCTGAAATTGACCTAGCTGCCTTTTAGTAACTAAGATGTCAACCAATAAAGTTACCTCTTAAGTTGATCTTTAAAATTGAATATCACCTATCAGACCGATTAATTTAGTCATGATCGCTTGTTCATATTCGCAAGACGTTTATGGAAATTAAAATATAATCCAAATACACAGTTTTATGTCCGATATAATATTTTACATATTATATTATAGAAAAAATGACAAAGTACAACGCTAGGTTAGAAAAATATTTACAAAACATCACTACATTGTTAATTTTTCGTTAATAAATCAGATCAATTACTGGGATTTTTTCCAGACTATTCGACGATTATGAATAATTTTCTAATTGTTTCGCATCGCAAAACGTATAGTGCATTTTAGAGTAGGATCAAACGTTATCCTATCCTGATTAACAAAAGGCTAATTTAAGAAGTGGAGAACTTTTGAATATTTTACTGAGTGTTTATATTGAGGTGGAATAATAAATTGAGATAAAAAATTATAGAATATTATTTTTGTATGTGTAATATTTTATTATTTTAATCATTTTCAAAAACCCATTGCAAAAAGATCCAAAATGTTATAATTATTTTAAAACGTAACCGATTTAAAGGAGGAAAAAAGTTAGCAAACATGTTCGAACCCCCACGACCGACGAGGTGAGAAACGTGGGTTAAGTGTACCCAATCTAAACACAACCATAGGTAAATCTTCTCCAGCCCCGCGACCGTGACTCTACTAAACTGCCAATGTGACCTGCCATACCCTCAACTATCCAAGGGGAACCCACCTGCTGTACAACCTGCTCGCCTTCCTCCTCGTCCCCTTCCTCGCCCAGCACATCGTCCATCGTGTCCGACATCATCTCCTCCTTCATATCCATAATCTCGTTCTGCTTCTCGAATTCCATCATAATCTTCTGTAGCTGGGGGAGGTTCATCGACTTGTTCATCCGCTGCATCGTCCGGGTCACTCCCTTCATCGCCTGCGCCATCGAGTTAGTCGAGCGAAGGGTTTGGATTTTCAGGGAGACTGCCTGTAACATAATAAGAAAAATGTGTTAGACTAGAGTGATTCCTAACAATAAAATGTGTTCATGACAAAATGAAAGACACCTATCAAAAAGTAGCCACTTACCACAGTCTATAAAAGTAACATTTACAAAATGAGCATTATGAAATTGAACGTATTACAATTGTTATTATTTAGTTTTTATGAAAATAATTAATTATATTATAATAAATAAATTTAAATAATTTTAAGCTACTTGAGTGAGAACTATTTTTTCAACAAATAAAATAAGGATACACTTATAACCAATGATAAAAAATATTTGAGGGGAAATGTAAATAACACTATAACAGTGGCGACTATAACTAATATAATATTTACATTAAGCAAATATATAATTATTTTATTGAATTAGAGAGGACTGGATATAAACCAACTGATATTATTCTTGTGTGATGATATTTTAAAATTCAAGCAATAGGGGAAAAAGTATGACAACAATTGGATTTATATCGAAATCATTTTCAATAAAAAGTTTATAAATTCATAAAGGAGTATATTTCTAATGTATTCTCAACATACAGTAGAAAAATGTTATAGGAGATCGCAATAACAGTAACATTATATATTACACTTAACGGAGGAATTCGCTTTCTTTAACAACTACTGACCTGTATATTGGCTTTCATCATAATAAACTTCTTAACAAAGTTTCTTGTGCGAACCAAATCCTTTGCCATTATTTTCACGGCGTCCATCTGACCTTGTTTAGCCATTTTCTTGATATCATTAATTACTTTCTTTTCTTCATTCTCCAAACGAGTTCGCTCTCTGTCCAGCTCACGAATCGTCTTGGTGAGTGCTCGCTGATTTTCCCGCATCATCTGCTCAGGCGTCTTTCGCTTACCAAAAAGGAAATCTAGCGCCATCTTTTCTCAGTTTGAAGTGGTTAGTGTTACTCTAAAGTTAATACAAATGTTACAGGAAGATTAATTTTAGCATTGAAAAAACGAGTAAATAATTGAATTTATTCTAACAATTAAAATTATAAACCTACATATTTTAAACTACTTAGTCAAAATATTTATAACTGTTGCTTAAAATTAATTTTTAAAAAATATTAGTTTGAACTTTATATGATAATTTAAAAAAATTAAGATTTCAAAGAAATGCAGAATATGTATATATGTTGCACTATTGGTTTATATATGGTTCAATTAATTGTGTATAATTATGTTATCTTACAAACTACAAACATATAATTTAATTAATATCAGAATATTTAATAACCAAATTGTAAATTCATATTTCTTTTTAAATAATTAATAATTTTCTATAAAAATTATAAATGCAATAATAAATATTGGACTATAGTCACTAAGTAACAGTTTGAGGTTATATATATATATATATATTTAATAAGCTATTTATAAATATGAATGCTGTTAGAATATATGCTACAGGGTGTCTCAAAATATACGCATAATATGATAAGCTGGTTATCATAAATTGCACACCACACCATAACTCGAGGTGCATACCTATTATGTGTATATTTTGAGACACCCTGTATATATTATAAAATTAATTCAAATAAATATAATTTAAAATTTACATTATAACTGAACTTTAAACATTTTATAAATAAAAATTGAAATGGTTTAATATTCAACTCAAATAATCCCTTTTACTTGATCCGTTTACTAGTAATGAACTCAATAAAAAAAGTTTAAAAATGTAATATTTTGAAATGTTGAATAATAAAATGTTTTAAATGTTGAATAATGTAATGTTTAAATTTCCAAATATTATATGTTAAAATTTATAAATACTTGGTTTATAAATCAGTGCATAGTAACACTATAGTAAAAAACAATTATAATCATAACAATGATATATAAATAAGATAAGTTTAAGCAGCCATGTATCTAGTTCAAAAGTAATAAAAAGGGGACAAAATCAAATTTACAAATATACCAAATACAGTTAACCTTGATAAAAGTGCTATGTACTGAAATGTCAGATTTTATTTTAATTCATAATAAATTGAAACTTGCAATTTATTATAATTAGACATGTGTACATGATATCCACAGGTACCAAAGAATGAATAGGGTATTGGATGATTGGGGTAATGAAAACCATATTTACTATATGTGAAATATGTATAGGGTGACTCTATGTACTGACATTCTGACATGTTGTAGTATGTAAGGATGACACTTTCTAGACATATAAATTTCATTAAAATGACTAAATAAATGTGTAAAATGTGCATTTGTATTTTATATGAGGATAATATTTTATCATCATTTTAATCATAATAATTTTATCACTAACAAAAAATATTTAATCACTGATTCAGAAGTACAATTAATAACTGTAATAAAATTAAAGTATACTAAAATAGTATAACTAGCCACACATCTCTATATATTATGATGTTAAAATATATGCTAGGGATATTTTCATACCTGAATTGTATTTTTTTATAAAATTTCAACATGGAAATATTATGGAAATTATAGATTTTGTATAATGAAAATTATTACAATATAGAAACATTATAAAATTTAATATAATTGTGGTATGAAATGTAAAATATAAAAAGTAATATTAAGAAGTTCAGAAAATGTGTACAACTGATTATATAAGACTTTAAAATGTTTATAAAAAATTATATGTAAATGGTAAAACATTAATATTAAGTAACTTTCTTATTGTTTTCACTCGAAATAGTCAACATAATCATTTTATGTTTTTTATGGAGTCTATCATACAAAACATAAATGTTAAAAGCAGTTCAGAATAATACTAGAGTTGATATAAAACAGAATATATAATTCATAAATGGTCTTGATGTCAAACAGTTATTGAAATTATGTAATTTTTAAAATTATTTCTTATATACTCCTACAGACTTCAAATCCTGATTAAAGTTTTCCTATCTACTTCAGACAGAAGAGTGTATGTCAATGTTAAAATAAAGCCTATATTATTATTATATATTTAATGATTGAATATAGTGCAGGTAAGTAAATAAATAGTGCATAATGGAGGTAAATGACAAAAATAGTGCATCTGCAGCTGGCAGCAACACTGGCTATATAAGCCCTATTAAATGTATTATTACTATACTAGTCATTTTTTGATGATTAATAAGGATTAAATTGTGGAGCAATACCATGTGACAAAATGTATATTTCAAAGCAAATAGACTGTAAAATATGTAGAAAAAGATGTGCCTTGGTTCACATTGCACCCCGTTGCTAACATATACATAATATCAAGTTATAAAATCATGGCAAAAAATTACAAAAACTGTAATGTACAATTTTGTTGACATATTAAACCTTTGCAGCCGATTCAGTTACCAATTTACAGGATGATTTCATTGCTTTCTATTATTTGTTTAACCTTGGTTTATTAATTAATTCAGATAAACATACCTAATCACCTAGAAATACAATTTAGAAGTAATATTTAATAATATATGTGTGTTGAATGTTAATCATTTGATTGTAAAACATTATTTGTATAAATTTATTTTATATTATTAAACTATATATATATACTTATATATAACAGATAAATATTGATATGTAACATTTTACATCATATTATATTAGCTGATTTTAAAGGCTTATTTATGGGATGAATTCATTGTTTAACTTCATTTATTCAACTGTTCTATGTTATATTATTAGGCTGATTCAAAAGGTTAATTTACAGGATGAATTCATTATTTAACTTTGTTTATTTAACTGTTTTCTATTATATTATCAATATATAATAACATAAGATGATGGACAAATGATGGACAAATGATGTAGAAGTAATAATTTAATATATTTATTACTTGTATTTTAATTAGTGTATATGATTTGGTGGCCAATTCAGCAGCTGATTCAAAAGGCTAGTTTATGGGAGGAATTTATCATTTATTTAACTGTTCTATATTATAATATATAATAACACTATAGGATGGACAAATGATGTAGAAGTAATAATTTAATATAATATATTTATTACTTGTATTTTAATCAATTTATTTGATTCAGCAGCTGATTCAAAAGGTCTATTTATTGGATGAATTCATTGTTTAAACTTTATTTACATAACTGTTTTATATTAATAATGTATAATAACATTATAAGATGGACAAATGATGTAGAAGTAATAATTTAATATTATATATTAATAAAACAGTTAAATAAACAAAGTTAAATAATGAATTCATCCAATAAATAAACCTTTTGAATCAGCCGCTGTATCATATTAATTTATTAAAATACAAGTAATAAATATATTGTATTAAATTATTACATATACATAATTTGTCCATCTTATAATTATGTAATTATATGTTTAAAATAATATAATATAAAACAGTTAAATAAATGAAGTTAAACAATGAATTCAACAAAAAATCATCAACCTTAAAAATCAGCTGCTGAATCTGCTGCTAACCCATATACTGTACATACATTAATTAAAATACACAAGAAATAAATAAATTATATTAAAATATTACTTCTACATTATTTGTCCATCATATAATGTTATTAGGCCTATATATTAATAATATAAAAGTTAAATAAATGAAGTTAAAATATGAATTCATTCCACAAAATGTTCACATATTAATATATATCTGTTATATATTGTATATATATAAATAGCTTAATAATATAAAATAAACTAATAAATTAATACAAATAATGTTTTACATATCAAATTATTAACATTCAACACACATATAATATATAAATATAAGAAGATGCTATATCTCCACCTAGATGGAAAAATAATTTTTAGACTATGTGTCCACCTAGGTTATAAATACAAGTCATAATAGGTAATATATATATGAAAATACTGTTAAATTATATTTGTATTAATAATATATAATATTATTATTGTAAGTTATATCTAATGAATAAAATACTATGTTGTTTTCATGAGCTAAATATTTTAGGCAGAACATTTTTTTCTAGGTTATATGTTGCCTAAAATATTTAGCTCATGAAAACAACATAGTATTTTATTCATTAGGTATAAACTTACAATAATAATATATATAACAGTATTTTCATATTTATATTACTATTAGCTATCATGTATATATATAACCTAGAAAAAACAATTTCAAGCTAGGCAGATACATAGCCTAGAAATTATTTTCCCATCTAGGCAGAGATATAACATCTTTGATAAATATAATATTAAGTATTACTTCTAAAAATATTTCTGGCTGATTAGGTATGTTTATCAGAATCAATTAATAAACCAAGGTTAAATAAATAATAGAAAACAATTAAATCATGTTGTCAATTGGCTGCAGAAATGGCCACTAAGGTTTAATATGTTAAATACAAAAGCCTATAGTTACACTAAAAGTAAAAGTTGCCCTAAAATTATAGTGACTGCAAGCTAAACCCACAGGGTTGGACAAAAGTAACTGTACCACCTCTAAATTTATTATTTTATGTTAAACATTTAAAAATTAATAAATAAATAAATGTAAACAATATAATTTGTATCTAAACATTGCAAAATTTAGATGTTGTTATATCAATCAATAAGTGGTTAGACCTTAAGAGGGCTGTTATCACATTCTCATGGGGGTTAAGGGGGGTTGCATCTGAACTAAGGTCTAATAATGGGTTTTAGCACCTTATTTCTCAATAATTTCTTGGAATCGTCTGGGCATTGATTCAATCAAATGTTCAAGAAATTGACGCTCCATGGTTTCAAAATGTCTGGAAGCATTGTTGAACAGCTGGTCCATCCCATGAATGATGTCTTTATTGAGTTTAGTCTTGATATAAGCCCAGCAGTTTTCTATGGGATTTAGATCAGGGCTATTTGGAGGCCATTGAAGATGATGAATCCTTTGATCTTCAAACCATTGTGTTGCAAGACATGATGTATGCAGCCTTGCATTGTCCTTTGAAAGATGGTCTCAGGCTGTTGATTCCAATCAAGTGTGACTCTCTCATTGAGAATTTGGACATAGGATTCCCCAGTCACTGTACCACAAACCCTATAGAGGGGAACAACATGGTGCCACGAAAATCTGCCCCAAGTCATTATTCTGCCACCACCACCCTGAAGACAAGGCTGGTAGATATGGGTGACTCTGCATGCACCTTGTGTACTATGGCAATACCTCCTCTGAGTCATCTGCACAAGATGTTGTGGCATTTCATTCATAAAAAGAACTCGCTTCCAGTCATTAATGGTCCAGTCCATGTGGTCATGGGCCCACTGTATGCACTGGCGCTTGTACTGTTGTGTAAACAAGTTTTTTTTTTGTGTTGAACAAGTCAGCCATAAATTGAAAAAATTTCCAAAGTTCTTAAAAGTTAAGAAAAACAAAAAATAAATTGGGAAAAATGTATTGTAGGTATAGATAACATAAATAACATAATGGATAACATAGAGTCCTGAGAGAAAGTGCAAAAAGAATTTAACAAGGGTAATAATGTTGCACCCAGTATAGGAATGATGTGAATACAGTGTCCTTGTAAAGTCGATGGAAGAGGTATTGCTGCAAGTACGTCTCAAAAGGAGCTTTGGATGTACCATGCATGGCTCGGAATCTTTCCTTGTAGTTTCCCCAGGAACCTTCTACGGTGTTGGTGTGGAGAGTTGGGTCATTGGGGTCAATGAAGTTCAGTGTATAGTTGACCATTTCATGCAGAGGGAGTTGGTTGTAGGATTGCCAGCCATCCGTAATAATGCGGGTTCCGGATAGTACATGTTGTCTAATAATTGGGAGAAGGGTTGCAGCTGAACGATCAGGAACCTTAACTATACATGCGGCGGTACTATTCCGTTGAACCATACCTAGAACCCAGTGACAAGGACCTGGAACTCCACAATGATACTTCCTTTGGAAGATTTTGGATTCATCTATTTCCACGACTTCACCTGGTCCACTGAGTTGTACCAGATGGTCAATAAGGAATTGATAACAGATGTCGCGAAAAAAGTTGTTCCAATCCACCAGACTATGACACGATACACCGCTCTCTTCACTAACAATCAATTGCTTCACATCTAACGCCCACCAATACATCAGTTCAAATAACTTGGCAATTGTCAGATGACTTTGAGCGAAGAAGCTGTCCGATTTGATGGACTTATGACATTTGCATGTCTTGCAATACCAGCATTTGCCATCTAAAGAATCTGCTCTTTTGCTGTAAACCATACGTATATCACACCTCATGCACATAAGCTGATTATAAATTGAGGCCTTTACTTGCCATCCATTCTAAAGTTGTTTCATTGTTTTCTGTAATGCGGTAGATATACCATAATTTGAGCACTGGAAAATCGTAGTTAATATTGTCAGTAATCGATAACGTATTATGAGGATGACCAGCCATGATTATGAAACTGAAACTAATAATATAGCTCGGCACCTAATAGATGTAATAAAACAAATCCAAACATGATTTATATAATATAATTCCCAACTATATCATTTATGAACTACATAGTTAAAATAATTAATATAATATAAAATAATTTTTTTAAATTTATGGCCGACTTGTTTAAGATTGCCCTACTAATAAGTATAAATAAATAGTCTTAGAAATATCTTTACATGTTATAAAACTGTTAAAAGCTATAAATTCTACCACTAATTATCTCATATTATTCTAAATAAGAACCATTTTTATTTATAATGAATAATGTTTTATATTACAAATTAAAATTAAATTTCTATAAACTCTGATTAATTCATAATTTCTTAAAATATTATAAGTAGAAAATATATAGTAAACTATGTAAAATTTTGTATTTCTTATATAAAATCCAGAAATATATATTATTTAAATTTCTTCTAGTTAAAAAAATATAATAAATATCACTAATCAATAAAAATATATACTTTCTCATTGATTTATTAGTGAATAAAAATTTTTAAATATTTAAAAAACATGCTTATATATTAAATAAAAGTATATTATACATAGGCTAAATAATTAAAACAGATATAATGATGTATCATGATATAATATATTCATAATGTTATAGTTTTATATATGTATAGTTATATTTAAGTATAATTATATCTATGAAAAATAACTATATATTATTTAATGCTTAAAAAGTATTTATACTATTTATTATTAATAATATGGTATATATTATATAGCTACCTCTATGAGTATATATTTAATAATAATATTTTATTTCTCAATATTTTACCTTTTGTACAACATAGGCCTTAATAAGAGATTTCAATAATTGATTTTATCTGATTTATGTTTAAAACATATATAAATATTATGTTTATTAAATTCTTCTAAATAATAATTTTTATAGTCTTTCAAAGATCCATAAATTTAATATTTCTTTTTAGCCTTATATTTCTGATGTGAGTTTCGTCACATACTTTTTCTAGTCTGCTTATTGGCTTAACAAAACACTCTTTATTTGGGTTTATTATCTGGTATATTTTTTTAGTTCTCACTTAAATCTTCATTTCTATGTTATATTTCTTATTAGTTGTAATAGCTTGACTCTATTTTTATAATGCTCCTCTTTATTTAGTTCTCTATATTTTATTCATAAAAATATCTTAATACTAATAACAGTTGTCTTATCCCTATTGGACTTGTTTAAGATACCTGTTTTATTTTCTGTTTTTTGTAAATGCACATATTCTGGCATGTTAATTTATTTTCACATTTTTCAGTAAAATAATGTTTTCTCTTCCCTGTTTATTTCAGCTTTTTATATTTATAATTCTGGATCATGAGCTCTGTTCTATTCATCTGACTTTTTCTGATATTGACAATCAATCCATAAAATTTTTTTGAGTTCTTTGATAAAAAAATTAAAGTTCCATTAATTAAGACTCATTTTTGTGAACTACATTTTTATGTCTACCTTCTCTGTAAGCTTTAAAATTATTACCATGCTCCTGATTTTTATTTATTCTTATTAGTAGAAATATTTCTTCCAAAAAATTATATATTTTTTATGGTTTTGTTTTTAACCCAACCTTTAATGCCTTTATTTCTAAGCCTATCTTCCTTGTTTACTCTATCCTCTTATTTTTTTAAAAATTCTAACTTCAATTAGTTTCCCTCTATTTGAAACTCTGGTTATGTTATTTGTGTTTATATACATTTCTAATTCTTCTATAATTTTTTTTGTTTCAACATTTTTGTTAATGTAAACATTAAAAAAATGATTACTGGTTTTATTTAATCAATTTTATTTTATTTTAACAAAGACAAGAGGCATATACAGTATTTTGATTTAAGTGAGGGGGGGCCAGAAACATTAAAAAAAACATGCATATGGTGGGTCACATGCTTGCAAATGTATTAATCATTGATAAAAATGAAATGGTAGTCCCTCCATGCTGTTTCAAAATATCAAGTCAACAACAAACCCTTGTGGACATACATATGAATAAGTTCAACCTAAATGACAATTTTTGCATTAAAATTTGACACCTAATTTTAGTGTGGGAGGGGTGCATGCCTGGTCAACAATCTCCATAAACACATCACTGAGGACAGCTTCACTTGTCTTCCAAAAGTACACCACTTTAGTTTTTAGCTGTAAAAAAGCATTTTGAGTATTTTTATGCTTGCAATTCCAGAAAAGATAAATAATATGTGTATTAACTTGATAGAAAGCTTGCTAAGCAATACCTCCGTATTCCATATAAAATAATATTCTAAATTGAATAGTAAATATATGTCTTCAATATATATTAAAAAATATATTATATGACTATTGTATATTGATATAATTAAAACTTAAAAAATATTCATTATCTGTTCTTTTTCATAATTTGTATCTAATTATAAATAAAAAATATTTGTTTTTCCTTGAGTAGTAATTATTTTGTATACATGTTTATTTTATCCTGATTGACAATTCCACACACTCAATAGCACATAGGTGATAGTTCAATAGCATACCTGTGCAAGGATATGATGGAAAAGAGAAATATTTCCACCTCCTAAATCAGGAATAAAGAAATCAGGAGCATTCATAGTACTTCCCTCCCTAAAATCGGAGAAACTTTTTAGGCATTGTCAAGACTGCTTTGCTATCCACTTGTCAGAATGAATTAATATATTCTTTCTCTCACAGTAGTTGCATATTTATTTATATACATTAGGGTATTAAGAACATACAATGTATAACAGAGTTGTACTCTTTTGAGTTTTTAATTGTTACTAAATGGGCCACTATTTATAATATAAATATTTTGATATGAACAGCTTATGTCAATGACCCTACCCATATTTATATACCAATTTATTATAAAAAATATTGTTAACTAATAACATATCTTTTTATCTCCAAATCAATATAAATTTTATATTACTTTGTTATATTCAGCAATTCAATTTTTATATTGCATCCAAATGTGTCAGGTGGTTAAATAATTAATTTTAATATATTTGTCTTTAAACAAAAATTCTGTTCTTAAGGATAATATCACTGTTACTTAATTTAATAAGTGATACCATTAATCTTGCTCTAATCTTTAAGGTAATCACCTTAGAATATTTCAATATAGGTTTATTGGGAGCATTCTATTCCATACCTAAAAAGTAAAACATTTTTGTAACTATAGATGTACATTTTAATTAAATACAACAAAATAACGTTCTTACAATCATGGAAAACCTGAAAATATCTAGAATATATATATTTTTAATTTCAGTCCTGGAAAAGTTGTGGATTTTTAGATTTTAAGATAAAATGGAATTTTTACCTTTTTTTAATTACCTTTAATTATTTTTTTAACCTTTTTATTTTTTAATGAGTAAATATATGTTTCTATATTTAAATACAAATTCAATTCAATTAATCAAATGTTATATTTTTTTTACAAGCAAAAGTTTAGCTATGTTCAATAAATATATTTCAATATAGATTATTGATGCTATTCTTTCAGTATGAGACTAGACCTGTAGTCAAAATTGTAAGGACCCTTTTAGTATATGATACAAAATATTTATGTAAATTTGTATGTCTAGGTATATCATAAAATGTAGAATGTGTGGTCTAATATTTTAGTTTACATACATTTTGATATAGTGTATTGGAAAATGGATGTAAACAATAAACTACTTCATTAATGTGTGGCATGTGAACAATAAACTACTTCATTAATGTGTGGCATGTGAACAATAAACTACTTCATTAATGTGTGGCAAAGATCAAAGTAAACAAAGATCAATTTTATTTTTCTATAATGTACACTTTCATAATTTTATAAACAATACTTATAGTAATATGCATTTTTTCTTTATTTCAGGTCATCTTCCAATTGTAGAGTATCTTGTTGATGAATGCCATGCAGATGTTGAGCAAGTAAGTTATTAAGTGGTTATTTATAGTGTGTACAGAGAGTATAGAACAACTTTTTTATTTACTATTGGCTACCTCCATAATAATCGCTGTCGAAATATCATGGCTATATTAATGGATAACATGGGTTTATTAAAAACTCATTCTCTCTCCCCTCTCAATCCGATGACCCGGTCCCCTTATCTATCTCTTACTTCCCTTTCGTATTTCTATCATTCTTTACCCCATTATTTTGCGTTGGCTCTTTCTCTTCCTTTCTCTTTCTTTCCTTCTGCTCTCCATCTCTTCCCTTTCCCTACTCTTTCTTTTTAACCTCCCGAACTCTTTACTCTCTTCTCCCTCTGTCTACTCTCCTCCTCTTCCTCCTCCTTCATTCTCTTCCTCCTCCTTCATTCTCTACTCTCTCCTCCCTCGCCCCCTCTTCATTCTCTCTTCCTTCTGCTTCATTCTCTACTCTCCCCACTTCACATGCTCCATAACCCTCACTCTCTGCTCTAATCCCCCCAGGTGGGCTCGGTCATGTTCGATGGAGAGCAGGTGGAGGGGGTGCCCCCAATGTGGTGTGCCGCGGCTGCCGGGCATCTCATAGTAGTCCAGTTCCTCATCAGTAGGAATGCTCAGGTCAACCGGACCACTATCACTAACTCTACAGCGCTAAGGGCCGCCTGTTTCGATGGCCACTACGAGGTGAGCATGAAAAACATATCTTCTAACTAATCATGTGCAATAAGGTTGTCATGGTCATTAATTTCCTTCAAACCAACTTTTAGTGAGTTCAATAAAAAAAATTATTTGACGGACGCTCATTGAAAAACGTAAAAATAATAACTTTTAGGATTTCATTAGTAAAAGTGTGGAAACTCTAATTAAATAATATTTTGTTCTCATATTGATTTCGTTTTTAGACAATTAACCCAATGAATAATCACTGCCATGGATTACTATATATAATAATAATAATATAATTCAATTGCCTTAAGTTTCACAGACATGATATTATTTTTGTAATTATAGTATAACATATTCAAATTATTGTTATTCTGAGCTTATTATCATAGAATACTGTGTAAAACATTTGTTTCCTTATTTTGTACTTCTAAATCTGCTTGATCGACATGATACAACATGGATATCATCTGAAGTTCTCCTGTTATATAGAACTGTTTACATAGCCTTGCATATACACGTTGTACTTTTACAAGCTATCTAAAGAGGCTTTCAATTTCTTTCACTATTGGTGTTTGTATTGAAGCCTATAGATACGAGTTATTTTCTGATAGTTTCTGTCTCACAAACAACTAACACATCCAGGTACTAGCTCTGCTTGGCTATGCACAATCTTCTGATAACGATTCCAAACAAATACGTTAGTTGGCTGGCTGGCTACGCTAATCGTTCTTTTAATGTCAATCGATAATGTATAAACTTGATCAACCGGTTTGCTATTGTATTGCATTGATGCGTTCTATCTTAGCGCGATAGCAACTATTGATGTGTTGATTTGATTTATTACTGTTTATGTCACAACAGATACTTACACTGTACATACTGTGCAGAAGTGTGAAACGGTCACTGTAAATAAACATAATATGTAACTGTGAACCCGATTTTATAGTCGTATTCTAATTAAATGTTCTCTTACCAAAACTGTTCCGCAAAGAGTCTATGTATCTATCTACCTTCGTTAACCCTATTTTGGCTCGTCACTCTCTCTACCCTCCCCTCCACCATCTCACTCTCTACATATCTATGTTCAGTGCTCTCATCTGTTGCACTCTGTTGTTCTCCCCTCTGTACTCTGTAGGTGGTCCGCTTCCTCGTGCAGCACGGAGCAGACATCGAGATTCCGAACAGACACGGTCACACCTGCCTCATGATCAGCTGCTATCGGGGCCACTGCAAGATCGTCGACTATCTGCTCAAGCGAGGGGCCAGGGTCAACCGACAGAGCGCCAAAGGTCTGTTTCCCTCCTTCCTCCTCATCCCTCTCTCTTCCCCTCTCATTACATCACTCAACATTTATTGCATTACACTAAATTAGTTATAACAGTAATGCGTAAGACGTGAATCAAGTTCCCATTTTTATGAATAATATTCAAATGTCATTCTAAATTATCCAAAATAGGCCTGAAATCATAATACACCCTATATCCTAGGTATCCATGAAAAAAAGTCATGGAACATTAATGAGATTTTTCAATTTCTGTGTATAATTTCTGTGGAGTGATATAAAAGTTCTGTAATACTTTCATTGTGATCAAAGTTCGTCCGATGACATTCATAATCAGTCTTTGGTTCCTTCTCTACGGAGTGGCCACTCCAATTTGTAATAAATTTATAATTGCACTCAATATGAAATATCTCATTTTGTCCAGATATTTCTTGTGTATAACTATAAATTCTACATAAATCAGACAAATAATTGTGTTAAAAGAAGTTCAAAAACTGTAAATTTGTTTCAGCTAGATCTTTTCATTGTTTTCTATATTTGGATTTTATCATTAGTATTTAATGTAAAGACTTTTAGCTCATATTATCTTGGTAATCTAATCTATCATTCAATCAATTGGAAATAATTATTCCCTTAGTTCCTAGTTACTTCCGTATAGCTTCATAAATGTTCTATCATATTGTCTGACTAACCTTTGGACACTATTTTGTGTTCATCGTTTTCTTGTACGTACTATATATAATATTTGCTCGCAATCTGTATTAAGAAAACGTTTGAGAAAGTTACGGCTGCTTTGAAGAGTAAGTACTTGTTCGGTCATCAGTATTTCATTTATTGGAATTCTAAATTTATTTAAAATTAGTAAAAGTATTTTTCAATTCACATGTCGTTGTTTATATATAGGGGAAAAAATGTGTTTTTTCTAAACGATTGGTATTATTTCATCCCGTTTCAACTTTTTAATTGTAAGATTGTTGATATTTTTATCTAAACTTCAAATATTGACGCTTTCTGGATTACAATAAATTATAAAATAAATTCAAAATTACACATGATAACTTCTATATTATTTTATGATTGCCGGCAGTTCTTATGTTATGATTTTCGAATCAAAGTGTTGTGAAGTTCTGTTTCTACTTTCTGATTTTCTAGTTTATGTCTGGCTATACTTATTGTTATGAATGCATTCAAAGTGGGGTTTGTGTTTTTGTGTCCATCTGGGTCCTCTAAAATATGAGAACTGAATATATAGCTGAACGTTATATGGCTTCAATATCTAGGATCATTTCCTGATATTTTTCGGTAAGCAAAATTTAAATCTAAGACTGTGTTAGCTTGGATTGATATTAAAATGGCTAATATATGGTTTGTAGAATAAATTCCGATAACTTATAAACGTGAACCATATTTTCTCTCTTATATTGATTCCTTGACAGCTGTTGTGTGAACATGCAGACAATCAGTCCGTCTGCTATACAACCCCATGTAACCACCTCCACCTCCCCTCCAGGTAACACGGCACTGCACGACTGCGCTGAGAGCGGCAACTTGGAGAGTCTACGGATGCTGCTGTCCAACGGAGCTGTCATGAAGAAGGACGAGTTCGGTCTGACCCCCATCATGGCGGGGGCTAACTCGGGTTACAAGGAGGTTTGTGTTCCTTCTTTGTGCTTCTGTTTTCTTTTGTGTGTTCAGTTGATTGAGAAGCTCGTTAGCAGACGTGTTTAGTACTGTTTTAAAGCTTTGATATAAAATGGACTTGTTATGAATGGCTAGGAGGGAAATGCCTTACATTTTACTCATGTTACCATCCACAACCACGGATTTAGAACAACGGGATAGGTGGATAAATGTCTTCTCTTTTCGAGTATACTGTTTTACAACTGACAACTATGCGAGTAACTTTTTTTACATTGTTATCATGAAAAATTAAGATAAAAGATAATATAAGATTAAGCAGAACTATATAATAAATTGTTATCGTAAAATATTTCTATCCAGTGATTCAAAAAACCTATCAAGTGCTTGCGCACTGAATTCTTCAGTTTTATTTATTCACGAATGCAATCAATACTATGTTGTCCTAAAATTAGAGCACTCCCTACACGCTATAAAGTACACAAGATGCGCCAAAACAACCCTCTAGATACAAGCACAGTTCTTTTTGTCAATCTATCTATATTTACTCTGAAGATTCTGTCCAGAAGTTATATAAATATTCTAGCTATCCGCAAAACGACAGGAATGTAAAAGAACATGATATACAACATATATGTATCAAAGTACACATCTTCAGGCTTACACTTTCACATACATCATGAAATATTGAAATAAATAAGTCGGCTATGCTATCAGTACTTTTAACTTTATCATATGACTATTTACATCACATTAAACTGTTTCGAATATAAATTCCAGAGACGAATGTGAAGGATTATTTTCTTCATTCATTTAATAAAAAATAACGTATCTCATGTATAAGTGACCAATTTGTTTCAATATTATGTATTGGCCGCTTAGCAACATCAATATAATTACGCAGGCACAATGAAAACACGTAACTACCATGATTTGGGTTACATAGCAATAGATATATAGTTATATAGCTACGAAGCAACGGAGATATTGATTGGACTCATAGAAACAGAGATATAGCCATGTAGCAGCATAAATATAAACACATAGCAACAGAGATTTAGCCACATAGCAACAGAGATATTGCCACATAGCAACGGAGATATAGTTATATAGCTACGAAGCAACGGAGATATTGGACTCATAGAAACAGAGATATAGCCATGTAGCAGCATAAATATAACCACATAGCAACGGAGATATAGTTATATAGCTACGAAGCAACGGAGATATTGGACTCATAGAAACAGAGATATAGCC
>JAUZND010039701.1:0-21259 GCA_034780555.1 Coelogynopora nodosa
TGATTTATATTTTATTATTTCTGATTTATTTCTTTTCTTTCTATCTGGTGAGCTGATTTTGCCTGATTGATGGTTCCCATCAATTTTATTTTCTTGTTTTTGAAAATTTTATTTAGATAATTTTCAATAATTATAATAAGTCATCATTTAAAAATCACCTATATTGAGTAGTAAATTCGATTAAATGAATAATTTACATAAATGTTTCAATCAAATTTATTTTAGATAAATCATGTTATACAATAATCTATTTTTATTAGGTAACACAGCTGAATGAGAAATGCAATGATCTAGCGCAAGAAAACTCAGATCAGAAGCAAGAGGTACACTGTTATATTACTCAAATTATTGTATTAAAAGTTGCATAACATGCTCTGAAAATAATTAATGTTTTATTCAAAAATATTTTATCAGGTAATTCAGCTAAATGAGAAATGCAATGATCTCGCGCATGAAAACTCAGATCAGAAGCAAGAGGTACACTGTTATATTACTCAAATTATTTAATTAAAAGTTGCATAACATGCTCTGAAAATAATGAATGTTTTATTTAAAAATATTTTATCAGGAAACTCAGCTAAATGAGAAATGCAATGATCTCGCGCAAGAAAACTCAGATCAGAAGCAAGAGGTACACTGTTATATCACTCAAATTATTTTATCGAAAGTTGCATATCATGCTCTGAAAATAATTAATATTTTATTCAAAAAGGTATTCTTTTTTTAATATTAAATTATTTAAGGAATCAATAACTTTAGACTGCGAAAACGATATAACAGTTTTTCTAGTATAATTACGTATTTATCAAAAAAAATCAGGCTTGATAATTTTACGGTTTTTTGTAGTAATTTGGAGAATTATTAAGATTGATGTTATTCGAACCGTACCTTATATATAAGTAATTTTCATATTCAGTAATGTAATAAACATAAAGAATTGGTATAAAACTAAATTATATTAATTACATAGCTATTTCGTAGTGAAATACAGCTGAGAAAGGAATGCTATGATCCTTTTCTAATACGATTCACTATTAAATGCTTGTCTGTGTTGGATATCCCTTCCATTACTCTGTTCTACTAATTTTACATTAAAAAAATCTTTTTATAATTCACGTTTCGAAAACTCAATAATTTGTTTCTGTTTCAATGATATTCCTTATCTTCTTTAACACTTCTACATACTTACATGTCAAACTTCCATTTATATTTGTTCTCGTTTTATTATTGTTATATGTTTGTGTTTGTAGCAAAATGAAATCAGTTATATATTAAAAAAAATATTTTTCGTAATCAATACGTCATAATTAGTGCGTGTTATTGGCTGGTTAAAATAGTTAAAAATGATGAAAGAAACATTTTTGCTTTAAAAAATAAAAATATAAAAAATTAGACATCGTAATTTTGTATTATAATTCGAGTTTGTATTCTGTATCTTGTATGTGGACCTCTGACATTCTGATGTCTAGATGTTTTGTATTTATCATTATACGAGTTAGATACGAGCCTAACTCGTATATCTTACTGTTTTTGTATTTAATATTATATACTAACTTATTTTTAAAATTATTTTATTTAGATGTTCCAATATTTTTTTATAATAAGTTATCATTTAAAAAAGTAAATAATTCTTTAGACTATCGAGTAGCAAATTCGATGAAACGTATAATTTAATTAACAAATCATCTAAATTCATTAGACATCGACCTATACATAACATAGTAATATAATGACAATACAAATGACTATAATATTGAAATTATTATTCAGTATTTTTAATTTTGACACCACGGAATGTGTAATAATAAGCTCCATTTATAAATTTATAGTATTTACAATAATTTACAAATAATCATTTTTATCATTTTATTATATTTTTTAACATTGTTTCAAAATACTACGACTCTTTTCCCTATTTTTCACATTCAAATTTACTTCTTTTTATTTACAAACATAGTATAATTATTCTCTAAAATATTATTTGGCTCTTCTCATAAATATTTCATGCAGGTATATTTTAGACAAATAATGTTATATAATAATTTTTATAATGATATATTTTTATCAGATAAATCTGCTGAAAAAGAAATGTGATAACCTCTCGCAAGAAAATCCCATTCTGAAGCAACAGGTACACTTATTATGACATTATAATTATGTAATCGAAAGTGGCATAACATGCTCTAAAAATAATTAATATTTAATTGAAAAATATTTTTATCAGGCAACTCAGCTGGAAAAGAAATGTATTTTCCTAGATCAAGAAATCCCCATTCTGAAGGATAAGGTACACATATTCTAATATTTTAATTGTGTTATCTAAAGTTGCGTAACATGCTCAGAAATTAATTAATATTTTATTCCATTTTTTAGATAACTCAGCTGAATGAAAAATGCAATGATCTCACTCAAGAAAACTTAGTTCAGAAGCAGCAGGTACACTTTTATAAAATTCTAATTATTTATTCGATTGTTGTGTAACTTGCTCTGAAAATAATTGATATATATAATATATATTAAATTATTTGAGGAATCACACTTTGTTAACACGGTTTTTGTAGTTTAATTAGTAATTACGTATTTTTTAACGTTTTTTTGTAGTTATTTGGATAAGTATTAAGATTGATGTTAGTCGAACAGTAAATTATGTAAAAATAGTTTCCCCTTTAGCAGCATTGTAAAATGATAAATGATGTAACATTTAAAGCGAATATACTGAAATAATAATGTATAATTTTTTCTAATTTTTAGTGATCAACACCATTTTCAAAGATAATTAAAATTTATAAATATTTGAACCAGGTATATATTTAAATAGAATATTTGAATTGCACATATCAAAAAATGGATTGTCAGTTAATAAATTAAAAAAGGTTATCACACTCAATCTTGTTGTTAAATTCAGATTTTTTATTTGAATAATTATTGTTTCTCAGAATCTTAGATTAGTGCAGTAATTTTCTGATGGTACTGTCAACATATATTTCATTGCAACAGGTACATTGCTTCTGATATACGCAATTTTGTATATTGCACTCATTTATATTTGTCAGTGAACTGTTAGGCATTGCAGATGTCAGGAATTTATTTCAGGTGGACCGTATGTCAAAGAGCGTACTATCATTATTGAATGGAAATATTATTAACATTTAGATAAATCATACAATATTGTTGCAGTTTTACTGGCATTACATAATTATGATGTATAAATAATTTTAATAGTCAGTAATTAAATATACCTAACGATTAAAACTTTGTTTCACTATTAATCCCCCTTGTCTGTGTGTAATATTTATTGCATTACTATGTTTTAAAATTATTATACATAAACCAACTTTCCTACTAATCTAACATTTTAAAGGATTCATTTTATAATTCACGTTTCAAAAACTTAATAAAAGTTTCAATTATTTTTATTTATGAATCAACTGTTTTAATTATATTCTCAAAGTTTGTGAGGAAAATTTATATACAGAATGCAAAATAGTGTCAAATTGTTTAAAAAAAAGTTTTTTATTATTGAAACTAAACTATTTTCACTATAACAAAATGAAATTAGTTATCTGTTTAAAAAAATTGTCACCGTGATAAATACACCATTAGTACGTATTATTGGCTGGTGAATTTAAAAAATGAAAACAAATAAAAGTTAAAAATTATAATTTAGTTTTATAATTAAAGTTTGTATGCAGTATCTCTTTGTATCTTGTATGTGTACCCCTAAAATTTCGATAATAGTATTAAATGATGATATCTGACTCATGACTCATCACCCCCCACTGACCAACCCTTGAATTGTATTTTTTTAAGATTTGGAAATAACGTATTGATTCTTACAACTCTCACCATGAACGACCGTATTCGGGCGCTCTCGCCTACACTTGACAATACACGTCTACTTTTCCCGGGTCTGATATATCAGTTAATAATGTTAAATTCCATTTCGAAATAATTTAAATTATTAGAAAAAATATTCCTCTAGAAATCGACAACCTACTAAACTGAAAGGACAATTATAAATAATTTTAGACAGATACCGACGAATCAAAATTCCCAAAGTTGCCGTATTGCACGGGTATCAATCAACACAGGATGTCTAACAATAAAACAAACTCAAATAATTCAGTAACGGTCGAGGAATCAATACAGTCGGAGGAGGAAGAATCGACACTTCTGACTACAATTCTGGAGGAAATAAAGAAAAACCTACAGGAGAAATTGACATAGAAAAATTTGAAATGCAAAGTACAAGACAAAATGACGAATTATTATTTTATTTAATTATTTAATTATATGAAAAATAACGATTAAATGGAACAAACTGGAGAAACCGTTCAAGAAGATACTTCTTTTGTCACCTGTAATTTAGCTCTATGCGAACGTATCAAACGATTTTAGTTTACTTTTGACAAAATAATGCCTGATGCTTTGGACTCAATTAATAACTTACTTAGTGATGTTAGTGATGATGATTTTGACTAATGTAATGAGATAATGCTTCCATAATATTTATCCACCTATAAATATATACAATAAAGTATTTCTGTGTAACATTTTTATATATTGCTATTTTATTATTTATCAAAGTTTTTACATTAACAATTTTTTTTCTTTTGTTGACTTTAAATATATATATTTAATTTTGGAGTATACAAACAACATATAATTTTATCGAATTATGATAATAACAATAGAACAAATAGGATCTAAATAATATATCCAGAATTGTTTAAGCATCGTAATGGGTCATAATTCACAACATGTATGATTTATGCAATACGCCAATACTGCAATAACTGTAGAATTATAACCTTATATATTAGACCCGGCAAGTGTGGACGTGTATTGTCAAGTGTAGACGAAAGCGCACGAATACGGCCGTTCATGGTAAGAGTTGTGAGAATTATACGTTATTTCCGATTACCTCTTAAATAGTAAATTCGAACGTAGCGCCATTGATTTACTCGGAAACGTTCTTTACTTTGTTGAAATATGCCCAGAAAGGAGGGTGATAATTCATTAGCCAGATGTCATAACTCCCAGACTGCTTTCGGTGTCTAATGTTTTGTATTTATCATTAATTATGTTTATTAACATTTTAAACTTTTTTTTTCAAAATATGTCTGACTGATTCTTTTACCTATTTTTGACATATCAAATTAACTTCTTTTTATTTACAAACATATCTAAATATTACTTAAAATATTGTTTGGCTCTAGTAATTAATATTTCATGCAGGTATATTTTATACAAATAATGTTATATAATAATCTTTATAATAATATATTTTTACCAGGTAACTCAGCTGAATGATAATTGTGGTAACCTCTACAAAGAAAATCCATACCTGAAGGAACAGGTACATTTTTACAACATTCAAATTATTTTATCGAAAGTTGCATAACATGCTCTAAAAATAATAAATATTTAATTCAAAAATATTTTTATCAGGTAACTCAGCTGAATGAGAAATGCAATTATCTCGAACAAGAAAACTCAATCCTGAAGCAACAGGTACGCGTTTATATTATTCAAATTATTTAATTTAAATTTGCATAACATGCTCTGAAATTATTAATTATTTATTCAAATAATGTATTATTTTTATTAATTGAATTATTTTAGGAATTACACGTTGTTAAGTTTAGCAATGCAAAGTTGAAAAAATTAAGTTTACCTGTATTAATTTTTCTTCTATTTAAAAAAAATCCTAAATGTTTTTAAATCAGATAAATAGTGGTATTTGCAAATTTTTTGTTACATATTGTTTTTATATTTCCATTATTTTTTGGTTTATATGTAAACAGTTATCATTATCTTCCATTTATTGTTAATTTTAGTCTAAATAGAATATATATATACCATTTAGATTAAAAATAGCAACAAATGCCGGTAAAATATATAATTTGGATAGGTATATTCCTAGACGTTAGATTTAGGTTATTTATATGTTATTATGGTAACATATTAATCGACAAATATTACCAAACATATTAACATTGTCGAAATGTTTTTCAATATCATTAAACACAATAATAGACTAATTTACAACCGTAAAACTTAATAGAGATTACGTCAGAAAATGTAACCAAATTGATTGCTTTTTCTATGTATTTAAGTTATTTGACAATCAATTTTCCCATGTTTTGTGTTTAGTAACTATTTTTGATACGTTTTTATAATATTCTAATATATTTTTAAAATCCTTTAACGAGCCTGAAAAGACAATTTAAAAAAAGAAGATAATACTATTCTTAAATGGAGACGTGCCAAAACCAGAGCATATCGGTAAAACAAATAGGAAAATACCCTTTATTTAATAAACTCATCAATGAAAAAATCTCGAAATAGAAATCAACTTTTGTCAGCACTAGGCTGAACGATGAACGAAACTCAAGAAACTGGTGGAACAACATCAATTTGTTACTCAACAACAAGCTCCCTGTCCAGGCAAAATCCAAACTTACTCTTCTAGAAGGCTCATGGCTCAGCCACAACGACGCAGCCAACACACTATGTAAACACTTCTGCTCAGTTACTAATACCTGAGTTTCATCTTCCGCATGGAACTGCTATTTTGCCACCTAAATGAATCTCGCCAACCTTAGAGCGAACAGCGCACCTGGCCCTTCAGGTATCCCATCATGGATTTTCAAATACGGGAAAGACTTTATCCTCGAGCCCGTCAAGGATATCATTGACAATATTTTCTGCACTCTGAAATTTCCTATTTTCTGGAAATCTGCAAAAAATATTCCCTTTCCCAAAAAACCATCACCAAGCACACCTGCTGATTTTCGTCCTATCTGTCAACTCGACATCATCTCCAAATTCTGCAAAAAAAAACTATCTGCAACCGTTACAAAGAGCAGTTTCATTCCCCCAAATCAACATGCAAAAGGAGGTACGACAAACGCACTTATATCCATCTTTGATAAGTGGACGCAGTCCTTAGACAGCGGCTCTCCCTACATCAGAGCGATAATGGTTGATATGTCCAAGGATTTCGAAAATATTTGTCTTGCCCTTCTACCTGAACAAATTGCCAACAACATCGACCCGGCTTTAATTACATTACTCTAACCAAAAGTTTCCTTAAGCCTAGGAGAGGACTCAACTGGTCAGTCACAACAATGCAATATCTCAGCCGAGAAAAGTGACAGGCGGCGTCCCTCAGGGATCTGTACTGGGTCCTTCGTTATGGCTGAATTACATCGCAGACCTTGCGCCCCCTGTTGAACATGACATTTACGACCACGACGTCACCATATCGATTACAACAAGTCATGATGAAAGCGACTCTCACGTCAAGTCTCACATAGCTTGTTGCGTTAGAATAAAAAATTATTCCTTGCGAAAATTAGGATGCAATTTTAAATGGAAACCTTGCCTACAGGTAAATGCATTCTTTATATACTGGTATCTTCATGGCCCTGTCGTGGTTGAGTGTACAACTGAATACCAGAGGAAAACATTAATTTAGCAGAGTATTCTATATCATTATCTTTGTTGCTAATCGAGTCCATTTCTCATTCCATGTCACTGGCATACAACTCATCATCTACATTCAACGATCATGTTATAATACAATTTCTATTAAGGTAGAAATGGACCCCAGAACAGATACTACGTATTCATTTTTCATATTTTTCCCATTTACAATACACTGTTGAATAGTTTTTGAACAATTGAATTATTATTAGTTTAAAAGATGCACAATGTTTTAATTTGTTAAGTGTTTGTTAAATAACCAAGTAATACGTTTTCAACTTACACATGGGTTGTATTCTACTCCAAACATAAACAAACGGTTATTGTTAAATATATTATATATTATAATTAGTATAATTATATATTATATAATAATATAATTAATATATATTAATATTATTATATTATAATATTTATTAAATTACCCGCAATTTATTGAGCCAATCATATTCAAGAATTTTAAAAATTTTATTAACGATTATACAAATGATGACCGCGAAATAAATTGTGCGGTTAATAAGGGTAGACCATAGATTAGTTTCAACTCAATTATTAATATTTCTACATTTTTCGGTGCTTTAAACGCTTTAAATACTATTAAATTTGCACATATACTTAATTCCCAATCACATACTGAATATAAAATAACTTTAAATTAATCGGAATTATTGGTACGAATCAAAATATCTCACTGTGCGCCTGAAAAAAAATTAGTAATTTAAAATTCTCCATGAAATCTGTTTGTTGTTTTAAATGATGACTTTAAAAAGTGGAACAATGAAATATTCTGTCGTGGGCTTTTTTTAACAGGAAAAGCCTTGTTTTTAACTATTTTGACATTATAAAATATTGTTTTTGACAATTTTTTTTTCAATGAAATCTGTTTTACAGAATATGTTTAATCGCACCATACTAACTTCAAAAAGTGCTAGAGGGAATTATTCTACCAATGGCTTTTTAAAATAT
This sequence comes from Coelogynopora nodosa, assembly GCA_034780555.1. NCBI lineage: Eukaryota > Metazoa > Platyhelminthes > Proseriata > Coelogynoporidae > Coelogynopora > Coelogynopora nodosa. Next base: position 8,458 of record JAUZND010039701.1, read on the forward strand.
TTATGAAAATCTTCATTTAATAAAAATATCTTGATAGTTGAATACAAGTAGGTACAAATTAAGCTATCAGGGTGGAACTATTTTCTTTGCAAATTATTAGAAATGGATGGCTTTCAATAGTCTTGCAAAAATAATATTTTTATAATACTGAAATGTATGGTGGCCGAGAGGTACCAAAACATTAAAAACATTTTAATGGTTAAAAATATGCTTTAAGTCATACAAATGTGTTTTTATGGATAAAAACCTCATTTAAGTGATAAAAAGATGTTTTTAGTGATCGTTTTATGGATAAAACACGTTTTTATGTTTTGACACATCTCGGCCACATTAAAAAAAATTTAATGATAAAATTAGTTTGTTTTTGGATAAAAATATGTTTTGACACCTCTTGGCCACCTTAAAGATGGCTAAAAGTAAGCTTTTTGCTTTTTTAAAAAAGCCCTCGACAGGATATTTCATTGTAACGCTTTTTAAAATTATTTTGGTATACATAACATAAAACAACATACAGATTTCTTGGAGAATTTAAATGACTAAATTTTTTTTCAGGCGCACCGTGATCTGTAGTTATTAGTAAAATAAATTATTTTACAATCAATTTAGATAAAATGTATAGCATTGATGAGTTTAATGGTGTTATGTATCTATAGGGTGGGCTGTTAGAAAGTTACATGATGCACCACAAATTACATTCAATATAATTTAATCTTAGAAATTTTATCTACATGTCATGACGATATCATATTTTTACGTTTTAGTAATTCAATGTCACAATTAGAGTATTTAATCTTATTTAATTTCAATCAACTATGAAATGTATATTTCGAAAGAAGTCACCGAGGCATTAGGTATATGTATATTAATCAAATGTATATTTAGTTTTTGTTTTGTCTCGTAACTCTAGTTTGTTTAAATTATTTAATTTAAATTTCACGCATTTACTCAATCAATGCTATAACGTCGATTTGGTTTGCCTGATATAAAAGGCTCCTACATTTATTCGTGTTATTTTATTACAGTCAATAAGCAGAACTGATTGCTCCAGGAATCAGCCTACTTCATCATTCCGAAATGCCGTAAGTAACATTATACATTTTTTAACACGATTAACTCTTTTAAAGTAAGATGGAATGTAAAACTAAGAAAATTAGTTTAATATTCCGTAAATGTATTATGTTATGTCATACTTGAATTCCTATTAGTAATTACTTAAAATACAAATTCGTACTTTCTGAGTAATTTCTGTTATAACAGTATTTTGGAGCGGCATTAACATGTAATATAAGTTTTACATACTTGAGCCCCATGTACAAAATATTATAATTTTTATCAAATTCTGTCAAAATCACCTATCGTGACTAAAACTGTATCCATTCATCATAGTGCTCCTTGGTTAAGCCGCGGGATTAAATCAGCTAAGCATAATTATCATATTTATTTAAAAATACATATTTATAATATTAATTTATACTATTTATATCACTATGGGGTAAAGTATAAGCATGTTTTTACATATTTTTACGTTCCCTAAGATGTTTGTTGTTTCAGCATAAATTTATTTGTAATGAAGATTATATTTATATTTAATTTGCACATATACATGATACGCTATCAAATACTGAATATAGAATAAGTCATAATTAAAAAAACGTATTGGTATACATAACAATATGTATAATAAATAATGAAATGAACAATATTATGTAATCAATTTGTCGTAATAAACATACCATTTTATGTGCAGCGTGGTTGGTTTAGTTGAAGGTGGATCTTTGTGGCGGGAGTTAAGGTCACGTGTTGGGTTTTTTACGTGTCGGTTATTCAATACCACAATATAGAATCACAAACTAATCGTTTCTGTTTTGTCTCAAAAAGTATAATTCCCTTTTTACTTTTATTCATGATCTTTTATTGACATATATGGCTTCTACTTATATTTTATTATTTTTTTACAGTCAGAAAACAGAGCTGGTAGTACCATGGATCAACCTGGTTCATCATACTCTAATAACGTAAGTAACAGACTGTTTCGATAGAAATAACATTATCTACCTTTCTAATATGGTTTCGTTTTGTAAAGTAAAATGGACTTTAAAATTTTTGTAAATATTATTTCATCACTAAATTCCTATTTTGTTTAACAAAAACATTCTGTAGTTATATAATAATTTCATATATGGAAAATGTATTTAAGTCATATTTTCCATAATGTTCATTTTGTATATAATACACTCCAACAATTTTTCTATCAAATTACTGTATGATTATTGATTTCTTTAATTTTCTCTTTATTGATATATTTTTATTTTTCTACTAGTTTTTACATATTTTTTGTAAGAATTGTAACAAGAAGTGGTAAAGTTTTTAAAGGAAATATGAAAGTTATCAAAAAAGTAATTCTATTCATTACAAATTTTGTAAATATATTTTGACCTTTTCAATTTATACACAAAATAAATAAGACAAATTCATTGGAAAATGTCATTTGTGAAATTGAAATAGAACATTTCCGTACCTACGAGAAAATTGATTAATTTGAGAGAACAAAACGATCGAATAAGTTTAAATTTCCTCGAATACAAAAGTTATACTTTTCCTATTTTAAAAACATTATTATTTCTTTCGTATTATTTAAACAAAGAATAAACAAGTTATGTACTTATTGTATGCTTCAGCCCGATTTTCAGTCGTGAAGTTGTAATGAAAAGAACATTTAAAATAAGCTATTAAAGTTATTGAAACGTTATTTATGAGCATAATTATATTACTTTTTTTGAATTTTACTTTAACGAGATAGTATACACATTGAAATAATATTTTAGATTGCGATATAGAAATTCAGTTAATAATTTTATTTTACTACTGTAAGTTACAATAAAGAATACCAGACAGGAAATATTTGTTCAGCTGTAGTAGCTCAAAATAATTATTCTGCAGCAATAATAATGTTTTATTACAAACTATTAGATTTTTATAACGTAAAAGTAATAGCCTGTGACGTCACAATATTAAAATAATGGTGTCGACAATTGCCTGATCAATAAATACCAATTGTGGGAGATAGATCCTCATTTCGCAATATGAAATCTATAATGAAACACTTATATATTGAAGCACAAAGACTATTATACAATAATTTCGCTGACTCACAAAATGAAAGTAATTCACGGAATGTACAGACTATATTAGGCACAGCAATGGTTTATTATATGTTTTTTAAGTATAAATACTGCGGTTATCTTTACAAATAGGCAAACTGAAAAGCCTATACTATTTTTTATAGTTACGTTTTTTATTTATTTTAATTTTATTTTTTATTAGTTTAAGAAATCAATTGTCTGTTTTACCTTTATATATAATTTTATCTTTTTATGTCGGTTGATTTTACGGAAAGTGGTTTAATTACCTAACATATATATGATTAATTTTTTTATTATTGTGTAATACTTCTCTAATACCATTCTCAAAATCAATTAAGGTGTTACCTACTCAATCAATTAGTCATTAATAAATTAATTAATCAGTTTACTTTTTATTAATATAAATAATCAATTTACTAATTTTATTAATTACTATTTTGCTTTAATAAGCTTACTGATGAATTTGGAAGTTTGACATTGAATAAGGCTGGAACTGTCAATGTTTGGAATCCGCCCAGTGAGTACATTTAATGAATGGAATATATATTTCACCTTTCTAGCATATATTTTTGTTATTGTATTATTTGTTAGCTATGTTTTATGAATTGTCATAAAATTTTATTTTAGAAGTCAAAGGTAAAATTAAAAAATATATATATAAAAAAAAGTAAAGTGAAGTAAATTACTATTTTCAAATTTTTTTGAATTATTTTTTTATATTACAAAAATTTCGTCTTGTTAAAAAATTTGTCGTTTTGGAAATTAGTTTATTTTCAACATTTCATACATTTTCAATCATTCAACCAGCAATATCTTGCTAGATTTCTTTTATCTCTACAGAAATCATAGCTAGCTATGTTTTAATATTTATCAAAACTGATACTATCAAGTTTTTATAATTTTACAAAATTGGTAAAAGAATTCAATTGTATAAATTGAAATTATCCATACCAAGGCTCTGAATCTTTAATCGTCGACAATGTTAAGCATTTAAAAATTATTTTAATCTTTTAATGCACAAAAAAATGTTATTTAAAAATATCATAAAAAGTAATACTTTTCTTAGTTTTAAATCTCACATTTAAATGTCATAGTTTTCAAAAAGTGAAATGAAATTTCATTAATTATTTTAACAACTTTAATGTATTTGACGACGTACAGTGTGTACAGAGTGTGTAGATTGTTTGACAATCTATATTAAATAGAATAATGCTTTGTAGCATGATGTCATTTAATCTTAAATGATTTGAATTTTTGAATGAGTGAGTTTTTTAATCATACATTTTAATCTAATGTACCTAAATACATAGTTAATTAATTTTAAGCTAACACTAAAATATAACTGAAAATTCTATTTGAAGAGATATTATGATAATAATAATAATCAATTTTATATCTGCATGGTTGTTCTATTAAATAACGTACAAAATGTGGAATTATGATATTTTAAACATATTGAAACACTATGAACATTTTCTAACTGTAATACTAGCATAAAGGTGATAGATTGACTCACATTTTTGGTTAATGAACTAACATTACAATTTTGTTATGCTTGAATTTATTTTAATATTTCAACTATAAATAATACAATATATTTTTTCATATATACATAATTTCAGTTGGAAAGACTCACATAATCGATGACTGTGAAACATTGAATTTTAATGGTAGGTTATGTAATTTATTTAATTTTTTTTTATTAAAATGTTTAAATAATTTTTCATATACCAAATTACGAGAATAAATAGATATATCAACATAATAGTCAAATCATCAACAATCAAACGATAAGCGGTTATTTCTTTTAGAGTTATATACTTATTTGTTTTAATAAGAATTAATTACAAAGTGATACTGATTATTATTAATGACATTATGATCCCCGCGTTCATCGCATATTAACCTTATTGGTTACATGTTACACACTCTTCGGCCACATCAACTGGTCTGCTTAAAAATCGAAGAAACATCAGTTCATAACTTGATCCACATACTACTGAAAATAGTAGTTATATTTTATTGTTTTACAGTATTGTGATATAACACAAGTTTTGTAAATCAAATAATAAAAAGTATATAAAAAAAATATTTGTAGGATGTTTTAATAAAAATTTTGAAGTTTTGTTTTGTAACACTTGAAAGGAAATACGATGTGAATCAGCCGATGCTACTGAGATGTGCACATTAATTGTTAAGCGTCATAATTTACCATTTGTCACTGACTAGTAATGAAAAAATAAGTTCTGTCTATATTTATATTTAGTTTAAGAAACACAGGTAAAACATAAAACTAATAACTCTAATGCTTTTACTCCTGTAATAGTGGTAGGTACCATAATGTAACTTTGTTCCAAAATTTTTTATTTAAAACTAAAATGTAATGCAAATTTATTTTCATTTATATACAATAGGTAATGAGGCATTCAATATTTTGTAAAAAAAATCTGAGTTTAAATTTTAACATATAAAAAACAAATTTAAAACTTTTTAAACCTTTTTTTACAGAACACCTACCAATTTTTCAAACGTAAAAAAGTAGTTTGAATCACTTTATTTATGCCAGACTTTGATACTCTTGGTAAGAGGATTAAAAAGTTGTAGACATTTATTTTAAATCAAAATGGAAAAAAATTATGATATGAAAAATACAACGACAAAGAATTCCAATAGAATTTTTTTAAATTATGCATTCCATTATTAAAAATATATATTTTGATGACTTTGATCAATACATTTTAAAGAAAATAGTATAATGTTGTCCCTAGTCACTAAAAACATATTTCTAAAAAATAGTACTTATAGAACAAATTTTGAAATTTAATAAAAAATATTTTTTTTGTAAATATAAAATTTTCTTAGTTTAAATATTTTTAATGAAGTTTAAAATGTGCAGTTGTGATATATTATAAATTTAAATTATATATTTAAATATTGCACATTATTATTCTTATTCATATTAATTTCTTGAGTATGTCACTGAATAGCATCAACATTCGCAGTAGAGAGATAATACCTTACCCTTTCAAGGACTCTTTGGCTACGGATAAGTTCATCTAATCCCATCCTGCTGGTTTATGTGATACTTCGTACTGTTCATAAACTCGGTCATTATACAATATCATAACCAACAAATACACACGGTTGATTATTGATTTGTTTATTATAGTTCTTATCATGTTTATACCATATTAGTTACTACATTTTTAAATAATTAACTAGATTGCGATAGTAGTTGTTAAACTACTGTGACATTTCTGTGCGATGAAGATTATTTGTGATAGGAAAGCAAAGATCTTTATAGGATTTAGTATCTTTTCTGAAATTGTGCAGTTTAAAATTGGCAGTCACCCTGAGGAACCATAATATTTTTAAAACGAATTTTATGGTAGTAATAATATTGAATAGAAAATTTATTTTTAAAACGATGTCAACTATACATAACTTTCGTCGATATAAATTTCCATATTTATACTATTAAAGCACTTCCGTTTAAACATTATCTATATTTTGTCATATTTTAGCTGCAGCAGAACAAAACGTTGCTCAAGGAGATGATACAGCACCCATTAGTGAGTGTAATTTTATTAATAAATAAAGATAAAACTTTATTGAAGTATACAATTTATTTTATTTTACAGCTTTCGATGTGAAGAAATCCGATACAGTAAATATTCATCAAAATTCAGGTAACTTAATTTTTATCTAGCCCTATTTCAAATTATTCAACTGCTTTTTGTATCGCGTAGTATTATTTTAGTAACTGTCGAAGTACAGAGAGATATGTTGTGATACTAACACTTCGTCAATGAACCGTCAAAGTACAGAGAGATATGTTGTGATACTAATACTTCGTCAGTGAACTCAGTTTCAGTTAACACCTCGAGTCAGTTGATGTTTTTAAATTTGTTTAATAAATTGATCAGGTTTTTAAGAGTAAATATATATTGAAACTTTATTGTTGAAATTTGAATTTTAAAATTTAATATAGTAGACATAAATACTTCTATTATTAATATTAAATAGAATTTCATAAATTTATCATTTTTAATCGGTCAATATTTTACTGTTTTATATCTAGTAGTATACTAATCATTTATGATTTTTCTACGTATTTAATTTTTTTACAATATTGTTGTTGATCAAATTATAAAATGTTTTACATTGTTACTTCCAGTATATTTAGAGCTATTCTTAAATAACTTTGGCAAAATATTTTTAGACAGCTTTCTGATTTTTTTCACATTTGAAATTTTAAAATTTAAAAGGAAAGGCCCTAGAATACTTTTTCGGAAAAACTGTTTTTGTTGTTGTTTTGTATTTGACGAAAGATATATATAGGATATTTCTGACCAATAGACATATTACATAAGATTTAAAAAAAAATTATTTGAATTTTATATAAACATTTTCTAACAGCACGGACGAATACTTCAATAGAGGAAGCAGACACCGTCAATATAGGATTATTATAAGGTAACACTTTAATATAATAACAATTATTTGTACAAAATAACTTATTTAATTTTTTTTATCCCAATATTATAATGTATTTTATATATATATTTTTCAGCAAAGATTTTATTTAAAATGGTTTTAAAACAAATGTATTCTTGAATTAATATTGTTTTTGACTGAAGCGTTCATTCTTGATTTGAGTAAGTTATAAAGTGTACAAAGTTCAAAGAATTTATAGCATTTCTCGATCCACTATATATTTTTAGAAATACGTTTGAAGTCTTTTTATGTTTTTGGGTCCTGTGAATTTACAATTGTGTTCCCTTTTATAACATATATCCCGGAGTATATTGATGAAACCGTTCAAATACTATCGTTATTCTACTTGTCAGATGAAAGAGATTTTCTTGAAAAATTATTTATCCTTTAACCAAGTAAAATTAACTGCATAGCTGTCCCTAAATGGTACCCTATAAAAATGCTCTGGAAAGGTTCAATTGTATTTGGGCAAAGTGTTCATATGTTTGACTTAAATTTTAATACATAGAAATTATATGCAGCAAATGGACATGATCGTTAATTTAAATAAATTTTGGCCTGCTTCATGGTTTCAAACTAAGAGCTCGACAATTTCCACCAAAAAATATGCCTCATATTTCTAAACGTTTCATCTAGTTAACCTTGTTCCTTGAGTTAACTATCTGCAGTTTGTCTATTGTTTTACATTTTTCGTCCATGTAGATACACTTTTTAATAATTAATTCAATGTCCGGTTTATATTAGTATCAAAGATTATATTTATGATTTAAGTCTTTATATGTATGTATGATAATTGACAGAGTTTAGGAGTACTACGAAGCATTGAAATCCAATACTCAGTTGATATATCGTATTGATTTTGTAGTATTTTCTATAGTATTTGAATCAATCGTTTATGTTAGTGGTTTCAACAAATTTATATCTAAATAAAATTCTTTGGTGTTTCTTCAATAACAATCTACAGTAGTGTACGGTATATATCATAATTAAATATACTATAAAATCTATATTTATTATATTAATAAGTCTCTAATAAATATTTACTTCTGTAAAATTCAGTAAATGTTGATATTATTATAATCTATTTATTTTCAATACAAGTCTTTAATGAAAAATTATTTAACTATAAATACCAGCAATACAAAAAATTCTATGTATATATTGGGCACAACGTGCATCTTAAATTTGTTATATTTCAGGCTTCTAGTGCGGGTCGTATTCTTAATTTGATATCTAAATGACGTTAAGACGCATTAATATTTTACTGAATTTTTGTAGTACAATGACGTCCTTAATTAAAATTAATACACATAATGATATAGTATGTCTAGAGATATGGAAATATATAATGTTTTAGCTATAATACAATAGTTTTGAAAACTTGTGCATATGTTATAAATCAGCCAAATAAGGTGTTTTACAGGCTGCAAAACCGGCAAAACAGTGTAAAAATTTTATGGAAAACTATCTTAATAGCCGCGTTTTTTTAAATGTTCTGTGTTAAAATACATTTTTGTCAATTAAAATTTTTGTTAACATTGATATTTTTCATTCCAATGTTCATCTTTGTTAGATTTGATTTAAAGTTTTGGTTTCACCAAACTATTGAGTGATATATCTTTTCTATTATTGAATAGGTATTAAAATTTATACATACATAGTATTTTTACATACTATTCAATTGGTTTTTTATTGTTCTAAAATATTGTTATTGTAAAAATTGCTTTTTCTTGATTTATTTGAACTGGCAGTATACTTTACATTTTTATTGAATATTTTTTGTTTTTATACACAGATAGTACTGCAAAAGTTACGCAAACAAAATATAAATAACAACTTGAAAATATACATACTTTCAGCATTTTACCAACTTAATACAAACTTAAGTCAAAGAATATTCATATGACTTGTTGACCTAGACTTTTGTTCAATTGTTGTGTTGTACAGTGTGGTAGCTATATGTAAACGTTGTTCAGCTGGAGTTTCTTTTGCATTATTATAGACTCGACTCCTTCGACAAGACTTACTGCTATACCTACAATACTCTTCGGAAGGTCGGACTAATAAAACACTTTGAAAATCCATTTCATTACATATTGTATTTATTGTTTGTTGAGTGAATTTGGAAAATATTTGTGAATTCTGTACAATAGTATCACTATGGGTCAATAGATTTAGAACCCTTATAAGTCAAGAAATGAATTTTTATAATCATTGATTTAATACATTTAAAAATGCACTTTTTCGATCATGAAAATGTATTTTTTGAAAATATGTTATATTTATAAAATGTACAATATTATTAAAAATCTAGTAATTGAAAAAACTTTTAAAATATTTTTCGTAACAATAAATTCTTTAATCCTAATAAATGATTAATATTTTAAGTATAGGCTATGTTTTAGAAAGCATAAAACAATGTGTATAATTTCTTTTTACTACAATATCAATTAACATAATTAACAAAAATCTTAAGAATAACGCATTTCCATATAACAAAATGTTTTCTCTAGAAATTTGTTTTCCTCGAAACCTCCTCTATTTTTCTTTAAATGCATTTTCAACAACTGTATAACATTTATTTGTTTAAAATTTTAATTGAAAAATGCATTTTATGACTTGTAAGTAGTGATGATTGCTATTAACAGTTTTTGAATTTTTAAGACTGATTTTTTAATATTATCATTCTTGGTAATTTTTGAAAACGATTACTATAAATTTTCTTTTTATTACAGGTGTTTCTATATTCTATACATTTCACAATTTTATAATTATTTTTATATAAAAGTGAATTATATTATCCAGATAATATTTATATGTTATATACATAACAAATAGATCTGTTTTTATTCGTTGTTTTTGGTTTTTATATTTTCATGTGATATGGTATTGTATTTATGAATTGAACAAATGTATATTATTCAAGCAGTAACTTATCTATTTATATTTTTACTTTAAATAAATCTCATTTTGTCATTTATGTTATGACTTCCATTTTTATTTGTTATTGTAACAACTAGGGATGTTAAATCTAATAATTAGTGATTTAACTATCTTTTTGGGTTTAGCCCTCCACCGCTGGATATCCTTAAAATAATATGGTTCTAAAGAACAATAAAACTTAAATCCTATAGAAATAGTATACTACATATTGTTAACCTTTTTATTGACGTTTGAAACTTAAAAAAACTGGAAATGTTAATGTCTATACATAACTAAAGAAAAGCTTAAATCAAACATACTATTTTTGCGGGGATATATTTTTCTCATACACAAAACTTCGGCTATTAGGGCTATAAACTTGGGAACGGAATTTTTTAAATCTTATAATGTAAATTAGTGAAATCGCCTAATCCTAACTTCGGATAATCCAAACGTTCTGTCATTCCGAACTGATTTTTATGGCAACTTGTGCATGTTAAATTCGTCGGTCAACCTGAAAACTTTCATTTGTTAAGATTTGAAATTGTATTTTTCTTTATTTGAGCTATTTAATTATGGCATATTTGAACTATAACTATGAAGCGCCTATGAATGAAATAGGGAATACATCACCGCTGGTTCACGTCATAAGCGTAGCTCGGAGGGCGGGATGCGCCGTAGGCCACTTATGGAATGGCGCTCACCCTAAACTTTCGATTCAATTTTTAAGGTTCAGGGGCAAAGTCCCTGGTTAGGGAGCTAAGCTCTCGACATTTTTTTAAAACATATTTTAGATGAATAAATGCACATAAAAAAACTATAAAAACGCTATATTCATGCCATACCCGTTCATTAAAAGTGTTGTATTTTAGAGGAGAACCAAAGGAGAACTTCTAACTAAAAGCCCAAATAATTTATTAGAAGATTAAATTCAAGACTGCGCGTCCTATATACTGGCTGCTCCCCTGCACGTAAACAAACATATTTCTGCATTTATAGCTATTAAAATGGCATGCCATTAAAATTGAGTAAGTCTAATGTATAGACGCGTTATCTAATTTATTGATAATCACAACTAGCAACATTTTCCTACTTAGCTGATGGATACAGGAGTGAAATAATTTGTAAGAGCAATTATCGTAGATGAGTTGCAATAAGTAAAGTGTTAGCATTTTACGAAAGCAAATATTTCAGCATAAGTTTTTACTATAGCTGCACTTATAAATATTGCTCAGCAATGTGGACGCGGCAACTAAATACAAGATTACTATACGTATAATTGTTGCTTAATTCGGAATTTTTTCACTGTATTTTAAAAATCTGGATTAACCAAAGTATAATGTACTCCATGCGCTTTCCTACAATTACATATTGATTATTTTGTTTGGATGGAGTTTTTAATGATTAGCCTATAATGCAAAATCATGTATATTTCACAATTTAGCAATGATAGATAATAAGTGAACTATAAAGAATTGTGAATTATAGTTTAACAAAATTTTATTTGTTATATAAACGATATTAAAACGATAAATCTTGTAATGTAAACTGATTTTATCATATTATAATATTGTAAAATAGCGTGTATTTTTGAAAAATTGATTCAAATAAGTCAAATTAGGATTTTTTTTTTATATAGTTCTGAGTTTGACGGAGACAGAAAATAATTTTGGATGTTGCAACATACAGAGAGTTAAATTTTATTTCTGAAAACCTAGCTTATACTAAACTAAACCTAGCTTATAATGTATTGATTTTGGACCGTAAAAGCTTCACTTTAATCGAAAATATAAATTTTAAAAAATCCGTGTACTTTTTAGATTTTAAATATTTGAAGAAAATTTATTTAAAACATTCATTGCAACGAACTTATTTTATTTAAAAAAAATAGTTCACATAATAAATATCGTTTATGCAAATGAGTTATTTTTGTTTAAATATGTTTATTAAATCATATTATAGATTTGCCTTGCAATAATAGATTTAAAATATAACTAAATACTTAACATTTAGTTAGTTAACAATTAGAAAATCTTAAGTTAATATGATTATAAGAATCACTGTTTTTGGTTATGGTTATAATTAAGTAGATGTATAAATTGATTAAATGTATTTATTAATGCATGCATAAATATATGCGTATAGTTTTATACATTATTAATTATTAAAGTATGCTATTTTAACTAATGCATTGTAATCTTCAATGAAAAATCCCTTTTATTTCCAATAATATTTATTCA